>PYAF01004258.1:576495-591413 GCA_007407185.1 Glycine tomentella | reverse complement strand
ATATATATATATATCAACATCGATTAATTTTTAACATAATTGGTCTATTAGCTCAGTTGGTTAGAGCATCGTATTAATAACTTAAAGGTCACAAGTTCGATACCTGCACATACCATTATTTTCGAAAATATATTTTAACTTTCCAAAAAAAAAAAAAACCTTACGGATTGGGCTTACGGATTGCCCAATCCGTATATAAAAAAAAAACAAACAGATTGGGCTTACGGATTGCCCAATCCGTACATGCAATTCTTACGGATTAACGGATCCATAATAATCTTACGGATTCGCCAATCAGTAAGCATGAATAATACGTATCCGTGTATAAAAGCGCTAAAAAAAGCGAAGGGTAATTTTGGAAACGCACTGTTCATGAATGGTGTATAAGAAAAAGTAATGGTGCAGAAAGCTCATCCCCTTGTATTATTGTTTTATTTTGGGCTTCATATGTTTTCTGGGTAATAGTTTTATAAGGTATACCCTGGTTTCTCTACGTACACCCCCATTCTAAATACCTTGATAATAATAATAATAATCTGAATAATGATATTAATAATCAAGATGATGAATACCTTGAAACAAAGTGTCATGAGAATAAAAAATTCACAATATTACATTTAATATAAACATTATTATATAATATATGGGGTAAGATGAAAAAAAGATTATACATGTGGTTTAAAGATCATTAATGGTAGGATAAAAATAATACTAACAAACATAATGGTTTAACATAAAGCATTCATTTTCTTTTTCCTAAATTTCTTTTTAGAATAACATATACTTATTCTGAAAATGTATTTCTGGAATTATATGACTATGATACATAGTTCCAGAAATACATTTCTGAAATAGATATATATTATTCTAAAAATGCATTTACGAAAAATAAAAAGTGTTTCCAAGGGGTATATCTCTCTAAGAAAAAAGGGTATATAGAAGTATATAGATAATTAAATAATAAAAAGGGTAAATGGGGTGTACTTATTAAAATTAGGTGTCTAAATAGCAATTACCTTGTTATAGTAATCAGTTTCCAGATCTCTATAATTATAAAGATTTCTATGATAAACATGGCTCTAGTTGGCTTAACTACACTGCAACAATTCATTATACAATTCCTTTAGCACGTCTTATTTTTATATATATATACAACAATTATTGCAATGCTTTTATTTTTGATATACACTTCTTTTATTTTTGTTATTTTCTTTTATGTTAGAATAATTGTAAGGCTTTAAGCTATTTGGATTTTATTTTTATTCTTGATATGTGGCATTAATTTTATACTGGGAATTTGATTCTACTTTAAAGGGAACTTTGGTAGGAGAGAAGTTTTTTTATGTACGAAAATCATGATTCCTGGAAATCTTGTATCATGACGAAATCTAGGGTATGCAAGTCTAACAATTTGCATATGATACGATAGAAAAAATGACCGTTGGATCAAAATTATTAGATGGAAATCAAAATGAAAAATTGGTTGTGCAACCATACTAATTTTTCATTTTTCTCTATTTACTCCTATAAAAAGTGCACTAATTTCAAACACCAACAATTAATATCATTAATAAATGTGGATTATATAAACGTTAACTCATTGTCTTGTAAAAATAATTATCATAATAAGATTCACTTTCTAAAGTTTTTTAATCAAATGTACAGGAATATAATATAAATATTATATCATATTTTCACTTTATTAGTTTTTATTTAATTAACCAACAATTCTGAATAAAATTTTTAAAAAATAAATTGAATTTATTATTTGATTTGATTTTATTTCATTTTCAATAGTAACATTTGACATCGACCAGCTTTCAATTTTCATAATTTTCACTTTTTTATAATGTCACGATATTATTAGAAATAGCTTTGATACCTTTAATGTGTAATTGTATTAGATTTAAAAAACTGGGGTTTAGGATGAATTTTTTCAAAATTATCATTTTTTTAATTGAAGCAGGATTTTTATCGGTAAATTATGGATTATGATGAATTTGATATTGTATTTTAATTCCTTTAATGTGTAATTGTATTAGATGACATGATGTTGAATAAAAATTTGATATGGTTTGATTTGTGTATTTATTTAATATTTTTTTATTTGATTTGAAGAGTTTATGCTTATGGTGTTAGATTTAAAAAAATTGTGTATCCATTTAAAATATAAAAAAAATAGTGAAAATAATTTAAAAATAGAAACAAAAATGATATTTTTTTTATAGAAAGTACTGAATAATTAATCTGATTAAATTGAAAGTAAATTGGAAATGGAAAAAAATGAGATAAAATAATAGCATACATGTGAAACACTAATTATTAAAGTTAAGTAATTACAGCTTCCATGTTGCATTGATATTTGTAAGCAAGTGAATTTAAATCGTTAGATTTTTTGAATTTTGATATGATAGGTAAGTATTTTATTGTTTTTGTTGACAACTCAGTTGAATTACCTATTTTTTCTCGTAATTTTTTTTTGTTTTGTTGTCCTTAGGGGTGGAAATAGGCCAGGTCAAGCTAGGATTTAGTAGGCTTGAGTCTGACCCGCATCATTATGACTAAGCTTAAGCCTGATTTGTTACCTGTTAAAAATAATTTATTAAGGCCTTAGCTTGCCCTGCATAAAGGTTTGGTCTAGCCTAAAAGATACAATGTTTGATTAAATAAAAATAAATAATGGAAAGTAAAAAATAGAGTAAATTACACCCGCACCCCCTGTATTTCGCTTATATTTCATCTAATACTCCTTCCTTTTTTCACATTACTTTTACCCCCCTCTATTAACACCGTTAACTAATATCAATTGAAATATGTAAACAGACGAAATTGTCCTTATATTTTAATTATAAAATCAAAATTAACCCTTCTCAATTAATTTCAGAATTTAGGATTCACGTTTCATTTCACATGCGAGTATTATTCATCTTCCTCTTTTTGACAAGTGCTTCTTCTGAGTCCACGGAGGGTGAGTTCCTCTTCCTCTCAACGACGTTCACGTTCCTTTTCTCTTCCCCCTTCGCAAGTTCTCCATTGTTCCCCTTCCAATTCGTAAGTTATCTACTGTTTCTCTTCCAATTCGCAAGTTCTCCATTGTTCCTCTTCCAGGCAGACTTGTAAGTGACCACTAAACCTTGTATATAAGTTACTTTTTAAGAATATTTGTTTAATTTTCATTGTTTATTGTTGCCTATTTCTGAATAAGGTTTCATTGAGGGACCAATTTGAGACCACTTATGATATTTAAAATCATTTTTTTATTATTGTTGATTAAAATAGTGTTGATATTTGAGATCACATGAAACACAATGGATAAACTGAAAATCATTTGTTTATTATTGTTGATTTTAGGCCTATATGTTTTTCTTATTTTTTTTTCTTTTTTCTTTTGATCATATCATATCTGGTTTTACCTTACTGTTGGCTCTAACCTTTATTTTTTGTTTTTTTGGGTATATACAATAACTGCAATGAGAAAGAATTAATTAAAGATTAAAATTATTAAATTACTCAATCTTTTTAGTTTAACATTATGATGTGTTATGATGTATTTGTAACTCTTGACCGAGATATTATATCAAACACCTTGTCATAAAGAAATATTTCAAAGAAAGGAGTTAAAAACACAAATGCAGAAACAAAACACTAAAATTTGAAGCGAATAAACATATTCAATCAGAGTAAAAAATTGAACTAAAAAATTGAAGAACAGGAAGAAGAAGGAAGGGTATTAACACTGCGTACCAACAAGGTATGTTCACGTCCAATTACATAAAAAACAAAAGAAGCGAGAGTTTTAAAATATCTTGTTGAGAGGAAGAAGATGAGGGTATTTTAGACATAAAATTTCATTAAAAGTCATGTGAGCAGCATGTGCCTAATTTCTGTCAAATTATTAAACAGTGTTTAGAATGGAGGGGGTCTGAGTGTAATGTGAGTTAAACAATTAAGGTTTTTTTTGTAAGGTACAAAAAGGAAGGGGTATCAGGCGAAATTTGAGCAAAACACAGGGGTGCGAATGTAATTTACTCTAAAAAATAACATAATAAATATGTTTCTGATATAAATTATAAATTATGAAATATGATCTTATAAGTTATAATTTAGACAGACTCAATATTCAGTTTGAGTGGATTTTTTTGAAAGCCTAAAGCCTGACTTTTTTTAATTAAACAGACTTCTTAAAAAAGTTCAGATTTGACCTTTTTAATAAATAAACCTAGTCAAGCCCGACTTTTACCAGGCCAAGCCATATGTCCTTGACAGATTATTTGGCCTATTTTCACTCGTAGTTGTCCCCTACTATTTTATGTGCAGCACTGCACCTCCCACCCCACCATAGCACCGTTTCTCCCACCCTACTTTTGATAGATGTGTACTTTGGTATAATATGATATCATTTTGTATATTAAAATTTAGTTGAGGGTGGTTGTGCATGGTTGGTTGTCGCAATGGTTAGTTGGTAAGATATGTTGAGGGGGGGGGGGATAAAGAATTAGGGGAAAAGTAGAAAAATGAGAGAGGGAATGGGCGTAGAAAATGACTTCCCCAAGCACATTGCGGTGGTCAGAGTCAAAGAGAAGGGAACAACAAGGAGAAACATGTAATTTTGGCAATATAATGAAGGGTTCGTGGTCAATGATTTCGCTTTGTATGAATTTTTTTATTACATATATTAAAATCAAAATTAAAATTAATGGTTTAGATAAGTGAGGATTAAGAATTAAATTCGAAGATCAGAAAAAAAATTCAGAAACTCATCATTGTTGGACATTATGACTATGTAATATTTTAACCGTTGAAAAAATAACTGCTTGTGATTATTTGATTTATTTTATCATTGTTGTATTGGTTTTTTTGGTAGAATTTTAAGGTTTCCCTTGTCAATTTACACCAATTATATGTGTTTTTCTTGGTAATTCAACTAAGTTGTCAACAAAAACAATAAAATACTTACCTATCATATCAAAATTCAGAAAATCTAACGATTTAAATTCACTTGCTTACAAATATCAATACAACATGGAAGTTATAATTACTTAACTTCAATAATTAGTGTTTCACATGTATGCTATTATTTTATCTCATTTTTTTTTTTTTACATTTTTTTTCCATTTTCAATTTACTTTCAATTTAATCAGATTAATTGTTCAGTACTTTCTATGAAAAAATATCATTTTTGTTTTAATTTTTAAATTATATTCAATCTTTTTATATTTTAAATCAATACACAATTTTTTTAAATCTAACACCATAAACATAAACTCTTCAAATCAAATAAATAGTGTTAACAATATTAAATAAATACACATATCAAACCACATCAAATTTTTATTCAAAACCATGTCATCTAATACAATTACACATTAAAGGTATTAAAATACAATATCAAATTCATCCTAATCCATAATTTACCGATAAAAATCATGCTTCAATTTTAAAAAAATGAAAATGATGAAAAAATTCATCCTAAACTACAATTTTTTTAAATCTAATACAATTACACATTAAAGTTATCAAATCTATTTCTAATAATATCATAACATTATAAAAAAAATAAAAATTGTGAATTGAAAGTTGGTTGATGTCAAATGTTACTATTGAAAATGAAATAAAATAAAATCAAACAATAAATTCATTTTTTTTTAAATTTTATTCACATTTGTTGGGTAATTAAATAAAAACTAATAAAGTAAAAATATGATATAATATTTATATTATGTTCCTGTACATTTGATTAAAAAACTTTAGAAAGTAAATTTTATTATGATAATTTTTTTTACAAGACAATGAGTTTTAACATTTGTATAATTCACATTTATTAATGATATTAATTATTGGTGTTTGAAATTAGTGCACTGATAGTAATGTGACTTGTTTTTATCATAACTTGTGCGCGGTTGGTATAATTGAGAGGTACAGGAGTAAATAGAGAAAACTAAAAAATTAATATTATTGTAAAGCTGGTTTTCCATTTCGATTTCCATCTAATAATTTTGATCCAACGGTCACTTTTTCTTTCGTAGCATACGCAAATTGTTAGCCTTGCGTACCCTAGACTCCGTCATGAATCATAGCAATCATGTTTCAGGAAACAAGTAAAATATATTTATTTGTCCATCAGAAGTATTTAGATAAATTTCCTAGGAATTGAAAAGTCACATTATATTTTTAGTTTAGTAAAAAAATTAAAATCAGGAAAGTAAGATTTTTGCCTCCCCTCATAGAAAAGTTTTCTTAGGAAACTTGATAAATAAACATTCTAGGGAAACATTATTTCCCAATAATCTTATTTTCTTTTAAACGGATACCAAATGTAGGAAACAAAAACTAGGAAACCACCCCGGACTGAGTCTAAGATTTTTAACCTAAGATTCCCAGAAAACCCGACTTCTCTTCTATTAAACACCTCCTAAGAAAAATAAAGATTTCATTGTTTTCATTTTTGGATAATAACAATTAGGATTATCTCATTTAATATTAGCTTAAATAGGTTTTTCATACCTATAATATAGCTCATTATGATTTTACTAACTAAACTTAAAATCTTAATTTTATTGTCTGAAAAGATTTTATGTTTAATTTTAGTACTTGTTGTCAATCAAGGTCCGTAAAAGTATTAGTGATTCCTGATTTATAATACATGCAACACAACATATAAAAGGACAAAGCAAATATAGTCATTTGAATGCCTTAGTTTGTTTTCAAAAGCATGTGTTAAGGGCTTTTTTTCCTAGAAATAAGACATTAAGGTATTTAAGTCGTAATGAAAGAGGAAATCCAACGAGGAACTTGATGAAAAACTTGGCTGCTAACATATAATCTTGATATCCTAGATAAGTTATGTGCGACATGATTAACTTGTCATTTTACAAAATTCATCATTGAGTTTGGAAAATTAGATAAGAGCATTTTACATTTGTTTATTAAAACTAGTAACTCTGAACAACCATATGAGTTATTTGAGTTGTTGTAAATTGTACCCATAACAACTTTAGCATTCATCTCAATATCCACATTTTAAAAATTATGATTCCTTAACCATGATAGAGCTTGGAAAAGACCCCATGCTTATGCTGGATTTGACATTCCATTTTAGCCATGTTGTTTTGGCTACCAGAAAATAACTTCATTCATTCCTTATGCATAAATCCACACAAAAATAAATTTGTTCCTTGAATAATGAGGCATCTATGTTGCATTTCAAGTGCCTAGTAATGATGGGTGCCAAAGGTCACCATGAAGATTATGTTGAGCAATTTTCAAAGGGAGAGTTCGCGCCTGAGTCCATTTAAAAAAGTGTTGATGCACAAAAGAGACTAACATGGACAAAGATATCTCATTATTGTCCCATATCTTGTCATTCCTCCATCATCAATTTGTCCATAAGATTATTGCTCATATACTGCAATTGTGATAATGATGCAAGGTTTCAGTGAGTTTAAAAATGAGATATGTAATCCCTTCAACTTGATTGACATGATGTTGAATTTTAGGCCAAAGCCTATATGCTAACTAAACAGAAACAACTATTTTCATATCTAAAGAAAATGTGTCAATTGTTCTCTAAGTTGTTGTGGCAAAACAAACACGTTGATGGGCATTGGACTCCTTTTGATTGAAGTCAAACTCTTGAGGGAAGGCAAATGTGTTAAGGTTTTACTCATAGAAAAACTTGCCACCCAAGATATAAGGGAGATAACATATAAGGTCTTTTGTAAAAACATTTGTTTATTTTTGTAAAAACATTTGGGATATAAACAGGATTAAATGTTTTTTTTTTTTATCAAAGAATGAGGGGAGACTTCAATTAAGTTTGGAAGCTTATCTAGAAAAATAATGGACACCTTTTTTTGAATTAAAATAGAGTATTAGAGATATGAGTCTCATGGAATATAGTACAAATTTTTTTGGGTACCTTAATATAGTACTCTATTAATGATAGAAAAAAATAGTATTGTACTTCTTTTCAAATCTAATATACTTTTAAACACAAAGATAAAATAAAAAATATAGAAAATAAAAAAAACCACTTTAATTACCTTCAGGTGAGCACACAAAGCTTGCCTCTTGTTAGGTTGTTAAGTATACAAAATAAACCCATTTTATAATTTTATGGCAAATGTTAATAAGTGATAATAAGACGTTAGTTAAGGAAATTAAAATAGAAATATTTTTTATTGGAAGGTAAGAATTATGTTATTTATGATTTTGTTGCGCTCACATATAATTTAAATTTTTTTAGTTTTTCATTTTTTAAAATATTTTTAATCTTTATAAATTATGTTTATTTTATTTTTCATTCTTCTAACACTTTAAATAATGCTTAAACAGTAAAAAAATACTATTTAAAATGCTAAAAAAACAAAAATAAATAAACATAATTTTTTAAAACTAAAAACAAAAAATAATTTTGACAGAATGGAAAAGAATATTAAATAATAAAAACTAAAAGTATATTTAAGACATTCACGTCACAGTCACATAGATGAGAAAAATTTAGAAAATTAGGTAACTTCTCTCACACACACAACAACGAAAAACATTAGATTAGTTGTCAAGTTCCCATATTAGGGTTTGTCTCTCTCTGACTCTTCTCTTCTCTTCTGCACACAACCACATGCCCTGGTAAGATCTCTCTCTCCCATTTCTACGCTGCGTTTTGATCCCATCCATTTTTTCATTCTTGATCTCACTCATCGATTAAAACCCTAAAATAAAGAGCCTTTTTTTTTTTTTTTTTTCTTTATTTGAAGGGGGAAAACCCCCAATAATGGACGAAGGTGAGGGAGGCGATCCCATGGATCAGTTCCACCGTAACGAGGCTATATCCGCTGTAGCTGACGACGGTTTCTTGGGCGAGGAGGACGACGATTACGAAGATCTTTACAACGATGTTAATGTCGGCGAAGGGTTTCTTCAATCGTTGCGGAAGAACGAGGATTCGGGGTTTCGGAGCGACGTCGTCGAGGACAAGAAGCCGCTGCAGCAGCCGGATCAGGATCCTGGTGTCGGGGTTTTGATACCGGGTGTCGGTGGTGGCGGTGGAAGTGGAGTTGTGGAAGGCAGGGTTTCTGGGAATGTTGATGGGTTTCAGAATCAAGGGTTTAGAGGGGGTAATTCTGGTGGAGGAGGTGGATCAGGTGGGCTTAAGGTTGAATTAGGGCAGCCATCTGGGAAATTGAGTGAAATTGAGGAGCAGGGTGGGAATGATGGTGCTGATGTGCAGGGGATTGGGCAGCAACCACATGGTGGAGTTGTTGGGAGTGTCGGGAATGAGGGTTTGATGAGACAAGGTCAAGGTGGTGGAGGAGGAGGAGGAGGGAATGTTAATAAGGTTGGTGGAAATGGTGTTGGGAATTGTGCGAGTACTGTTAATAGTGTTAATACTGGAGGAGGTGGAGGTGTTGTTGTTGGTGGTGGTGGTGCTCCTCCTGGTGGTGCTGGGGCTACCATACTCTTTGTGGGTGACTTGCATTGGTGGACTACTGATGCTGAGCTGGAAGCTGAGCTTTCCAAGTATGGGTCTGTGAAGGAGGTGAAGTTTTTCGATGAGAAGGCCAGTGGGAAATCAAAGGGGTATTGCCAGGTTGAGTTTTATGAAGCTTTTGCTGCGACTGCTTGTAAGGAAGGGATGAATGGGCATGTTTTTAATGGGAGGCCTTGTGTTGTTGCATTTGCATCGCCTTTTACGGTTAAGAAAATGGGGGAGGCTCAGATAAACAGGAATCAGCAGATGAACCAAACTGCTGTTCCTCAGGGAAGGAGGGGGCCTGCTGATGCAGGGGCTAAGCCTGGGGGGAGTAATATTTCGACGGGTGGTAATTACCAAGGTGGGGAAGGGAATAGAAGTTATGGACGAGGAGGAGGAGGTAATTGGGGGAGAGGAAATAATCCTGGTATGGGTAATAGAGGGCCTATTAATCCAATGAGAAACAGGGGTGGTGGCATGGGTGGGAGAGGTATAATGGGTAATGGTGGAAATGGGTTTGGACAGGGTATGGGTGGTACTCCACCACTGTTGCATCCTCAGTCCATGATGAATCAGGGTTTTGATCCTGCATTTGGTGGCCCCATGGGTAGAATGGGTAGTTATGGAGGCTTTCCCGGTGCTCCGACGCCTCCGTTTTCTGGGATTTTGCCTTCATTCCCTGGTGTTGGAGGTGTTGGTTTGCCTGGAGTGGCACCTCATGTTAATCCAGCCTTTTTTGGAAGAGGGATGCCTGTTAATGGTATGGGGATGATGCCCGGATCAGGCATGGATGTTCCTAATATGGGAATATGGTCAGATCCAAATATGGGCGGATGGGGTGGTGAAGAGCCCGGTGGTGGGAAGGCTGGAGAGTCCAGTTATGGGGAGGAAGCTGCATCTGACCATCAGTATGGTGAGGTGAGTCATGATAGAGCTGGGTGGCCTATGAGGGAGAAAGATAGAGGCTCGGAAAGAGACTGGTCTGGTACTTCTGAGAGAAGGTACAGAGATGATAGAGATCAAGGATATGAAAGGGATGCACCTAAAGAAAAAGACATGGGCCATGACCATGAATGGTCTGAAAGAAGGCATCGCGATGATAGAGAAATGGGCCGAGAACGATCTCGTGATCGTGACCGTGAACGATCTCGAGACCGTGATCGTGACCGTGAAAGGGATCACCGTGAGCGTGACAGGCCCAAAGAAGATAGGGACAGGTATGCCGATCATCACAGGTACAGAGACCGGGAAGCAGAACACGATGATGAGTGGGAGAGGGGACGATCATCGAGGACTCGCAGCAAGTCACGGTTATCACAAGAGGAGGAACACCATTCTAGGCCAAGAGATGCTGATTATGGGAAGAGGCGGCGGCTTACTTCTGAATAACTTTGTATGCTGCCTGTTATTTATCTGAATGCTTTCCACTTTGGAAGGAAAAAACAGTAACTGAAAATCACGATTTGTCATTTGCTTGAATTCTCTGGGGCCAGAAGTTGTTGAGCAGCTGTTTTATTTCATCACTTGTTCTAATTGCTTCTTTTAGGGAGCATGGTTTCTTTCTTCTTTGAGAAAGGTTAGTTTCAGACTTCAATTTCTAGCCTTCTCGTGTTATTGGATCTCGATTTTTGATGAGCTTACTGCCTGCTATTTGTTGATGAATAATACTAGATGCCTCTGCCTTTTCATGAACTTTCTCATTGATATAGAACCAATTGTTGGCTGAGATTTAATTTTAACCATAGATGACATAACATCAATCTAGAGAATACTATTGTTGACTATTTAGAGTTTTTTGCTAGTAGATTTCTGCAGGCTTTAAAATATTCTAACTTCCTACTACAAGGAAGAATTAACATGTTTGAGATCAAGCCTTGTAAATTTTGGAATATATAATTTTGTCAAAACTAAACCTGTTAGTATAAGTTCAGGCATCCAAGAACTAAACTATAGCCAACAAATCAGAAGCGTATCGATATTTAACAAAGTTCAATGAGGAACTGTTAATTTTTTTTTTATTTTTTTTTTGTATCAGTGTTTTGCTTTTGTTGTAGATGTTCTGTAGAGGGTTCTGGAGTCCTTTACTTTCTTCACCCTGCCCCCTTCTGACACATTTTTTGTTGTTTTCTATCCGAGGATTTTGCCTTTTCTTTTCCTTCTGCTTCGTGTTTTCTTTTTTGAACACCTTGTCCATCTAATAAAAATGTCTGTCTATCTGATTTTTTTAAAAAAATTTAAACTTTTCCTCAATTGTCTAGTTAATGTTTCAATCTAGTATTTCTTTTTTTCATGTACGCACTTCTTTATTCTAGTAATCACCCTTGCTTAAAATTCTTAGAGTTCCATCAAATGCATTTGAATCTTTTTTTTCCAATTGGGGTACGTAGTTTTTTTTTTTTTTTTGGTTATTCCCGGTGTGCGAGTCCTGACACAGCGGTAATGTTATGCCTTAGTGACTTGTTGGTCATGCATTCGAGTCCGGAAACAGTTTCTTTGCATATGCAAGGGTAAGGTTGTGTACAATATCCCTCCCCCTTACCTTCGCATATCAAGGAGCCTCAGGGCAATGAAGTACGTAGTTTTTGTTGTTCCGGGTGTGATGCATATTGTTTTTATACATCTCAGCATTTGGACCAGGTGGATGTTTGACTATGGATTCTGGATGTAATGAAAATCTCTATGTTGTCTGCTAAGGACTTTATGGTTATGATTATTCATTTTTTTTTATTGTTAGGATAATTATTCAAACTAAAGGGAGTTTATAATCTGGACTTAGCTATGTATGTATACCATTCTGGTTTTGTAGCTTCTATGTGACTAGTAATTAGTTTCCCATGAAGTTCAGTACAGTTATTATACCCCTCCCCCCCCTTGCAATTGGTAGTATAACTGCTAAAGATTAGGTTCTAATAAGTTGTATAATGTATATCTACACTTGAATATATGGTTATATCGAAGTTCTATATTCAAAAGTGGATGCCTTTATATATTATGGCTACATGTGTTTAGCGAAAGAAATTATGATTTTGGGATGATGAGCATATACTATATAAACATTGAAGCAAGACTTTCTGGAATTTTTTAATCTAGTTTTTATGATTTTAAACATTGAAGCTTCAGATAATCTGTAATTGCATGACTTTCTGGATTTGCTGAATCTAGTTTCTACCTCAAAAATTCAAAATTACTGAACACTGCTTAATTTCCTACATGGACTATATTTTTGAACACTTTTGTTGAGGTATTTGTTTGAGATATAGTTTTCGGAAGTTGTTCCCTTAAAAATACCTAGCCTAAGCTGTAGTAGGATCTTTGGACATGGATATGAAAAGGGTTTAGAAATTAGGGCTGTTGAATGATTTGTATTGTTGAAAATGAAATTGTGGGTTTTAGGAAGGAAAGTGCAAAGGAGATTAAGGAGAATCTCACAATTGTCCTAATCTATTATGCATCATTTCCTAACAAGAAAAGATCCCCAACAATAAGTTAACACAATTGTCCTAATCTATTATGCATCATTTCCTGCTTTGGAGGCAATTTTTTTATAGATATTCTAACATCAATATTTCTATTTTTGTATGTTATATGCATTTCTATGGTCTGAAACCATTGGTTTGCAGTTTTCCAAAGATTAAAAATTGTGTTTGCTTTTGGGGTCGATATATTTTGTTCTCACACCTATAAATCAATTAAATTTATGTGTGCTTGTTTAACGGAATTGAGGAAATATTTTTTTTTTCCATTTTAATTATGCCTGCTTTTTCTTATTTCTGTTGATGCTTTCTGAATTGCAAACAATTATCATTGTTATGGGTTTCTGTTTTTTGTAGAACAATTGTTTTGAGAAAGGAAACTGTTCATTCAAACTCTGGGTTGTGATGGGGATCAAGCCTCTTCAATGTTGGAGATTCAAGTCATGACAATCCTTTTCTTACATTCATACATTGAGAAGTGGAACTTTTGCTATGAAGTATTAGCTTTTGATTTGTATTTATGTTTCAGTTACTAGCACATGATTAATTAAACCATCGATGTTGATGTAATGGGTTTAACTTGCTGAAGTCTGAAATGTGGCAGATTATTTAGAACTTATTGTTTGAAATATGTACTAGGATTTAGCAGAGGATCTGATAATGTGCCGTTTCTTGTTGGGTGGCTGTTGTGTATCTTTTTTTTCCCACCTTTTGGCTTTCTGTTGTATCATTTTTTCCCCACTTCTTTTTTGTTGTTTTCTCCTTCACATTTTTTTAGCATAGCAGCGGTGTAGCATGCAAATATTGTGTATGATGTAGAGAGCTAACCATTTGATCACTGTAATCATTCAAAGCTGGAGAATTGTACATGTTTTCATGTATATATTGATATTAACTTTACTGATAAAGGTGGAATCCAGCTCCAGTTTTGTTTTATGGTCTTGACATGTTTATATATCTAGTCTAATGGAATCCAACAGTTGAGAATTGGAGGGCCATATTGTATTCATTTCTCTCTCTTTGTATCTTGAATGCTTCTAATACAGAGGAGGGTGCCAGATTTTTCACTTTATGAAGAAACAAAGTTTATATTAAATTTTCATATATTATATATAGAGAAATGATATTAGCATTCTCTTGACACTTGTTTTTAACGCACTCTCTGCTGTTCCCTGAAATTTGTTTAAAATCTCAATAATTGCGTGGTTTCACTCCTTATTTAATGAATACAATTTATAATTTTGTAATTTTTAGTAAATTGCCCATCAAGAGTGTTGAAAATACTGAATAGTGTTAGTGTGTTGCTGGCATTTGTCTTATGAAAAATGCTAGGAACATTTTTTCACATATTCTTTTGAATATGTTCTCTTTTATTCATTAAAATTTATTAAAAATAAAATTGTGAGTTTTCTATTATATTTAATGATTATTCCTAGCAATTTTGTAATTTTTAATAAATAGAGGGTGTGTTTGAAGGAGTATGTTTCTAGCACTCCTATAGTCCTCTTTGACTTATATATTATATTGGCTTCTTTTTCCACACCTTATTTTACTTCCAAAAGTATATATTACATCTAGATTGCTGAAATAAATATATGTTCCTGGGAATAATCTTTTTATGTGTGGGAGAGGTCATGTTCAAATATTGTGTCTAATTTCTGATAGACGTTAAATCTGTTTCCTAGGGTTTATTTTATGTCTATTTGATAGACACAATCTGAATACGATTTTAGATGTTAAATTTGGCAAGGGATGATATCCTTATTCTTTGCATCCAACTCCTCCTTAGAATAGTTTGCAGTGTTTTTTTTTTTTTTTTTTTTTTTTTTTTTTTTTTTTTTTTTTTTTTTTTTTTTTTTTTTTTTTTTTTTTTTTTTTTTTTTTTTTTTTTTTTTTTTTTTTTTTTTTTTTTTTTTTTTTTTTTTTTTTTTTTTTTTTTTTTTTTTTTTTTTTTTTTTTTTTTTTTTTTTTTT
>PYAF01004258.1:538792-576395 GCA_007407185.1 Glycine tomentella | reverse complement strand
TTGTGTAGGAATTGTGTGCTTTTATGAAGTAGTGAATACAATGTTCTCTGTAAGAGTTACTTTTCTTTATTTATCATTTCATTACTATGTTTAATTTAGTTTTGTGAGAGCCTTGAGTGCTTTGAAGGAGACTGCCTATTCAATTCCATTAGCAACCTTTTTATTTTGTTGTTTCCTGTTAGTGTTAATGCATGATGATTGTTGATCGATTTATTTTCGATCTATAGGTTACTTTTCAAGTATATGTTCTCCAAGATTGGGTTATATATGTTCTTTATTATTAAACCCCTTTCTGATTTATTTTTTTTAATGAAAGGGAAAACCCCCCCAAAAGAACACTAGAACCCGCGAGAAAATGCAGTAGTAGATACACCCGCCATAATGAAACCCCTTTCTGATGTTCCCGAAATTGAACGTTTCTTTTGCGAGTTTACTGAGTTATACACTTGTTTTGGTAATCACCCCATCTAGTCCTATAAGGGAACGGTTTAAATTTTAAGGACAAAGGATGTTCTGTTAGATACATACCAACCTTTGTATCTAGAACGGCTTTAGATACAAAGAAGAAATGGGATATAGAGGTGATAATGTTGTAAACCCTCAACTCAAATCCTAGTGTGAAAGCTAACCTCTCTCTCTTGCATAGTGGCCTGTCACGTGAGGCCAACGTGATTGGTGAGTTGACCTTTGACTTTCATTTAGTATGAAATTCATAAATTTGATTAGCAAGTTGACCTTTTGACTAGGTAAAAAAAGGCTCACATCAGGAATATTTCCTAGGGTTCTATCTATAAGATCCAAAATAAAAGTGGTGTTTCATCTTTTTTATAATACTCAATACATAATATCTCTTACATTAATTATTTTTATACTAAAATATCTCTAATTAAATGAGAGGTCATAATGATAAACAATTAATAGAGAGATGAGTATAAGTTTAAGACATTTGTTGTTATCAACTAAATTAATCACTTTTATTAATCATGATGAATTAGATAATTGAGTTGTATAAATAGGACCAGATGAAGTATGTTTTTACTAACATGTTAGTAGCACTTTCACTCTTTTTCTACGACTTTCTTTATGATTAAATGAGAAACAAAATTTATCAAAATTGATGATTTTCAATAATTCTAACTAAGCATAAAGAGGGACATTGACAGTGACATTCCTCAACTCTTTTTTACTAAGGGAGTTTAATATATTTATCTTTGATTCTCATTGATAAAAAAAAGGTTTAAGTATTTTTTCATACTTGCAAAATAGGTCGTTTTCAAGTTACTACCTAAAATTTACTTTTGGTTATCTACGTACCTGAATTTTTTTTTTTTATGTTTCAATGTAATACATGTCGTTAGTCTCATTCTGTTAAGTGATAACATGACAGATAGAATGTCACGTCATCAAGCCTAATGACTTAACATGTAGCCAAACGAAGCCATGTCATTATTTATTATTTTATTTATTTTAAAAATCCAATTTAAAAAAAGCGTGACTTCCCCTTCTTCTTCTTCCCCTTCTCCAACGGAAAATAACCCCATGCACCACAACATTGCCATGGAGATGTTGCAGGGGATGCCTCATTCCAATCACAACCTTTTTGACCCCTCCCTAGTTTGGTTTCACACAGGGTAGAATCATTTATCAACTACAAAACACAAACTAGATCCCAACAACAAAACATCGTATTCATGAGAAAGAACAACATCGTAATTGTAACACACACATATGGGTTTGGTGACAAACAGAAGAAGAAAGGTGAAGAAGAACCTAGAGCAAAGAAGAGACGACATTGTGGTCGTCATGGCCGTTGTCGGACTCCATGTTGAGGTATGCGATGGCACCACGACAGAGTTTGTCGACGGCGTTGACGGCTTGGACCTTCGCGGTAGCAGTACCTTGGGCATAGAGGTAGCCCTCATCGGTGAATTTTCTGGAGGGGGAGACGATGATGCAGCCGAAGTTGGGGTGGGGGGAGGTGAAGGGAGAAGGGGAAGAAGGAGAATTGAATTTTTTAAATTATTTAAATAATACAAAATGATGTGACACTGATGTGTTAGCGATTATGGTTAATGACGTAACACTCCGTCTGCCTTGTCGTCACTTAACAAAATGATACTAATGACATATATTACATTGAAATATAAAAAATTTTAAGACACATAAATTATCAAAAGTGAATTTTAGGTAATAAATTAAAAATGACTTATTTTATAGGTATAATAAACATATTTAAGTCTAAAAAATGTCTTATTTTGGTATTCTCTTTATAAAAAATCTCATGTTTGGTCAATTACCCTCATTTATGTCTTTGAAAAGAATAGTAAAAAGATCATACGACATTCAACACAACTAAAATTAACTATTAAATTGGATAAAAAGATAGCAATTCACAGTGAATTATGTTAGATTATGATGTATTATACTTTGGTTAAATTAATCATTTGATTTCTATACTTGACACACATTTATGATTTAATCTCTAAATGAGAAAATCCTAAATTTTGGTCCTTATAGGAAATTAACATTATATTTTTTTGTCCCTTGTTTGACTATATTATAGCTAGACTAAATGAATGTTGACGCATGCAATAGAAGTCTTATGTGAAATACAATATATTAGATACTAAAATAAGTTTTATGTTTTAGTCCTCGTATGAAACTAACATTAAAATTTAGTTATTAAATGAGAATTCATTAATCTTTGTATAAAAATTATTTGATTTGCTTAAATATTGATAATGTTTTTGCTTATGTTGCAGGTGCCATTTCTCAAATATTTGACTTAATCAATCAATTAGATGTAAATTGAATGGTCATGATCAAGGTTGTCAGAATCGCGATTCTACGTAGACTCGTGGAGCCTTGTAGAGTCAAATCGTAGAATCGTAAAAGTCTACTTCAGACACAAAAATAAATAAATTGTCTAAATACGAAAAAAATGAGCCAGAAGATGTATGTAAGCAAAAAAGGGGTGCAGGAAGTAATTTGGTTATGGACCTGGCCCAAATTTTAAAAAAAACTAATTGTGCGCTTATAACTTCTTCACTTCCGCTGCATCTTCTTTCTCCCTTTCTTTTTCTTCGCTGCTGTGCCGTTCAAAGAAAAGACAGAACATATGAGGTGAAGCATGGTGATTCTTGAAGCATTGTGTGTTTAAACTAAACCTCTCCTCCTCTTTCACCAGAATATCCTCCTTCAGCTAGTAGTTTCCGTCCACTCTCTTCTCTGTTAATCCCAATTTTTGTTTTTTTTTTTAAAAAAAATTATGTCCGTGGCTTCTTTGTTAATCCCGGAATCGCCGAATCGTAACCAGACTCGCGATTCAACACCATTTTCATCGAGTCTAAGTCGAGTCTACCGATTCTACTCAGAAAACGATTCTACATGCGATTTAACTCGCGGAGGCTTAGTAGAATCGTAAAATCGAACGATTCTACGATTTAAATCGTGATTTTGATAACCATGGTGATGACTATTTCCTAGTATAAGAATGAAAGCTAACTTATTCCATGAGAAACCATTCTTTATCTCTAACTTTTATTTACTATATTTAAAAGGAAGAAATAAAAATGTGAACACTTTTTTTTTGTTAAATTAATTTTTTCCTCTAATTAATTTTTTAGAATTAATTTGGTTGTCTAATTTTTTATTTTTTTTTAATTTGGTCATCTAATTCTTAAAATCCATTCAATTTGGTTATACCATCTAAATTGGGTCAACAATCTCAAGCAATTGTACTTTGTGGAGGTTTTATTGCCACAAGTAGTTTTAAAATGCTATAAAATACACATTTTTTAACATCGTTAGTTTAATTTAGACAATAAGACCAAATTAAACCGATTTTAAAATTTAGATGATAAAATTAAATAAAAAATAAAGGAATAAATTGAACATAAATAATAAATTAGAGGACCAAAACACTAATGTAATATATTTTTTCTCAAAATCTTGTGGAAAAGGAATTTGATGAGTTAATGAAGTCACCATGACATTGATATGAAATATCTATTGACTTTGTATATTGGTAAAATATCCATTAACATATTTTGTATATTTGTACTATAGTTAATTTTTACGAATATTTTTGGGTCATTATGACATTACTGGAAAATATTCATTGACTTTGTCAATGACTAATCTTCTTGTTAGAGAACTTGATTGACCACCTATTATGTGGTCTCTCCTTCTAACCAAATCTAATATTTTTATTTTTATTTTTACAAGACTTTAATATAAGATCTTACTTAAGAAATTCAAATCTACTTTCACTTAATTGGGTTTTAATGCAATTTTTGGTTAGTTTTTTGGATTTAATTATTTTGACCTTTCCTCCTTGGTTTTTTAAGCACAAAGGACCGAATTCATAAAAAGAAGGAAAGAGGAAGCAAAAGCCATGGGGGGAGGGGGGGAAAAACGAAACCCAGGCAAGAAAAAACAGAGCATAGCCTAGACTTGAAAAGGATAAAGCTAGTCTATGATGTACAAAAAGATTAAAGATCACAGGATTACCAAAAAACACGAAAATGTTATAAGATCAACCTAATGTCGAGATAGTTTCTTTCCAAACAAAAAATGGTTTCTGGCATTCTTGTTGGAGGATGAAGACTTTTGCTTAACATTCATCTTTTTCTTGTTTCCCTTGGAAGTGACAGTGGAGAACTCCTTTTCCTTAGGCTCCTCTATGTCTTAAATAGGCCAAAGATTTAAATCTTCCATATATGCAGAATTTGTTGGGATAAGAGCAGTTTGTAGCTGGGGGGAACTCCTCGATTTTGGTTGCTTGAGAATCAACAAGAAGACTCGAAGTTACAGAATGATGACTATCAGAGTCATTGTTAACATCTTCTAAGGCAAAATGACGATTGCTTCCATCAATTAAATGGCCATCAGAGGTGGCTATTTCATTATTCTTATATGTGACTGCTGCTGCCAGTTCAGGGGAAACACATTGAACGACTTGTGGGTATTTACTTGGTTTTTTTTTGGGATACCAAGCTTGATTCTTGTCAGGTGCTTTGTGAATAAGGGTAGTGGCGTCCTTTAAAGGATGGCCATCATCATTAACATTAGCTACCAGCGAAGGACAAATAACCTTCTGTTGTTGAGCCACATGATTGAATAGAGCATATTTCTATGGATTTCCTCTATTCGATTGTTTGCAACATGACATTGATCACAAAACATTCTCCAACATAGAACGCAAAATTTTATTTTTCAACAAGAATCTCAATATGAAGTTTTTCTGTCAGATCCACATCTATAAGAATTCAAGCAAAATGCCCAAAATTCTTGTTGTGGGTGGCCTCATCAAGAACTATTGAAGTTTTTTCTCCTTTGGCTAGAATAATACGACCATGAAGGTTGTTTCTACATTCTTCAACACCTTTTTGGTACTCAAATTAAGAGATTTTAATGAAGAGAGAGTCTCCTTCAGTACATGGACGAGGCAGTTGATTCAAAGGTAAGGTGAAAGAACTGGAAATAACCTTAGTGAAAGATTTATGCATCTGGGTTGGATGAAAGACTTGATGTGAGCTGGGCGACGGGTCGATCTAGGCAAGAAAATCCTATGGGCAATGCACAATCGAAGCATCCATGGTGGATGCCCACAAGAAGGCTGAAACCCTAACGGAGAAGCCTCGTGGCTGCGCAGCACACCGTTTTTCAATAAAACAAAGTCCTCGCCAACAACAAAGAAAGTGTCATCATATCCTCCTCGTTTAACTCAACTTAGGATCCAAAAATGCAATTCATTTGATCTTGGTGTTCATGAAAATCTTAAAAGAAAGATATATATTTCTCATGAGGAGGATCGACTTGGATTGTGGACAAATGTGACTTTGAAGTTGGAATCGCCATTCATTCTTGATAGCTTGGCATAGGTGCAATATTTTGATCGTACCTTGAGCTGAAAAGGTTGAAATGACATGAAACCAATGCCAAATTTCTAAGGACAAATATATCTACGACTTTTATAAAGATACCAAAAAGCAATTTGGTCATCTAAAGGATTAATAAATCAAAGATAGTAGTAACTGTGTTTTTACTTTGCAACTTAACTAGATTTTGTGGAATTAATTTGTAATTGGACTAATTAACATTAAGTAGACCTATATTTTGGGCCTAGGATTTAGTTAACCAATTATTAGCCTTTATTTAAACATATCTTCTAGGAACATAGAGACACAACCACTTATTTCCTTTTCTTTCCTTCTTTGATAGTTGCGTGGAATGTCCATGAAAGGCTATACGCTCTTGGATAAATTCACTTGTTTAAGATTTCCTTTATCGATCATGAGGTTTGGCTTCAAATTGTTTTTTAATTCATTGAAGCATTACTGCAAAAACAAAGCATGACCATTTTTGTTAAATAATCATATCATTGTCACACTTACATTCATCACAAGCAAAAACACAACAACTAATCACAAAAGACCTTATTTCATTTTCTGTTATTGCATAAGAAACTTTAAAGTACAACCATATTTCTTCTTTGTCTAATTATAAGATCCCTTTTTCATCATCTACTTCATCTTAATACCACTAAAAGAAGTTGTATCTAACTACATCAGGAACTTGACATCAATGGAAGGGGGAGTTGAATTAGTTAAACCTTAAACAATGTATGAGCATGAATGAAGCAACTTATCTAGTAGTACCTATATCTGTAAAAACTTTGGCCAACATTGGCAAAGGTGAAAGTTATACCAAGATTTTCCGTTTCCCTACAATGACATATAAACAACCATTTTCAAGTTCCACCCTTCTACTCATGTGAATCAATACATGGTTATTGATTTCTAAATGTATTTGAATGACAATGCTTCAATTGTCAATATTATAAGGGTTAAAGTGCAAGAAGCATAGATTTGTGGATGAAAAATGCAATTTTAAAACAAACCTCAACCTTGCATTATATTCGGGAAGAAACTAAAATGAGGATATTCTTAGCTATTGAGGAACACAGAAGACTTCCATGGAATAAAATAGTAGTTCTATGATTCTCACATGGTAATGCTTTCATATTCGTTTTTATTCTCATCATTGTTAACAATGCTTTTTTTGTCACCACCAAAATTTTCATTGTCATGTAATTCATTTCCCTTGTTTCTTAGTCAGCAAATAGTTTGTCTTTTTTTTTTTTGTCTGCGAGAAATCAACCTCACAATGATAGTATAATGGTAGCAGATTACAATTTTCACCTTCTTCAAGGTGGTTAGATATAGTGGTAGTCCTTCTCCACCTGTTCAATATTGAATATACAAGTTCACAAGAAATATGGGATGTCGTAATTGTTGTCGATTTTTTGTTAGAGAAATACCATCTACTTGTATCATGCAAAAATAAAATTATCATTATTCTGTATTCTACACGTGTCTTTTTTACCATTAGTTGCCATGACAAGCTATACCATGTGTCATTCTACCATTAGTTCGTGTGCCTAATTCCTATAGAAGATTTGCTCGTGGCAAGTGTATATGAAATGCATTATCTAGATTGTGATTAGATTTGATTACATTAGTTCTTAAACAAATCGCATCTCTGTCTTCTCTAAGCTGCGTTTTCATTTTCACATGCTTGTACTCCATTTTTTGTCTCACTCCTCACTGCAAACCCTAATTTGAAGAAGCAAAAGGAAAGAGACCCAACAATGGACGAGGGCGAGGGAGGGTACGGTGAGAGCGGCGATCCCATGGATCAGTTCCACCGTAACGAAGCTATATCCGCCGTCGCCGACGATGGTTTCTTGGGCGAGGAAGAAGACGACGATTACGAGGACCTTTACAACGACGTCAACGTCGGCGAAGGGTTTCTTCAATCGTTGCGCAAGAACGGCGATTCGGGGTTTCGAAACGACGATGTCGACCAAAAGAAGCCTCCGCCACCGCCGGTGGTTCCAGATGCCGCTGGGGTCTCGATACCGGGTGTCGGTGGGGGTGGAGAGGGTGTCGGTGGTGGTGGAAGCGGGGTTGTGGAATCTAGGGTTTCTGGGAGGGTTGATGGGTTTCCGAATCAAGGGTTTAGAGGGAACGATGTGGGTGCCAAAGGTGGGATTAGGGTTGAATTAGGGAACCAATCTGGGAAATTGACTGAAATTGAGGATCAGGGTGGGAATGATAGTGCTGCAGTGCAGGGGATTGGGCAGCAACCACATGGTGTGGTTGTTGGGAGTGTGGGAAATGAGGGTTTGGTGGGACAAGGTCAAGGTGGTGGTAGTGGTGGTGGAGGAGGAGGGAATGTTATTAGGGTTGGTGGAAATGGTGTTGGGAACAGTGTGAGTACCATTAGTGGTGTTAATACTGGAGGAATTGGAGGAGGTGGTGGTAGTGGTGGTGGTGGTGGTGGTGGTTCTGGTGGTACTATATTGTTTGTGGGTGATTTGCATTGGTGGACTACTGATGCTGAGCTTGAAACTGAGCTTAGTAAGTATGGGCCTGTTAAGGAGGTGAAGTTTTTCGATGAGAAGGCGAGTGGGAAGTCGAAGGGGTATTGTCAGGTTGAGTTTTTTGACCCTTCTGCTGCCACTGCTTGTAAGGAAGGGATGAATGGGCATGTTTTTAATGGGAGGCCGTGTGTCGTTGCGTTTGCATCGCCTTTTACAGTTAAGAAAATGGGGGAGGCTCAGTTAAGTAGGAATCAGCAGACGAACCCATCTGCTGTTCCTCAGGGAAGGAGGGGGCCTGCTGATGCAGGGGCTAAGCCTGGCGGGAGTAATATTTCGACAGGTGGTAATTACCAAGGTGGAGAAGGGAATAGAGGTTATGGAAGAGGAGGAGGTAACTGGGGGAGAGGGAACAATCCTGGTATGGGGAATAGAGGGCCTGTTAATCCAATGAGGAATAGAGGTGGTGGGATGGGTGGTAGAGGTATAATGGGCCATGGTGGAAATGGATTTGGACAGGGTATGGGTGGTACCCCTCCAATGTTGCATCCTCAGTCAATGATGAATCAGGGTTTTGATCCTGCATTTGGTGGTCCCATGGGTAGAATGGGTGGCTATGGAGGCTTTCCTGGTGCTCCGACGCCTCCGTTTTCTGGGATTTTGCCTTCATTCCCTGGTGTTGGAGGTGTTGGTTTGCCTGGAGTGGCACCTCATGTTAATCCAGCCTTTTTTGGAAGAGGGATGCCTGTTAATGGTATGGGGATGATGCCCGGATCAGGCATGGATGGTCCTAATATGGGAATGTGGTCAGATCCAAATATGGGTGGATGGGGTGGTGAAGAGCCCGGTGGTGGGAAGGCTGGAGAATCCAGTTATGGGGAGGAAGCTGCATCTGACCATCAGTATGGTGAGGTGAGTCATGATAGAGCTGGGTGGCCTATGAGGGAGAAAGATAGAGGCTCGGAAAGAGACTGGTCTGGTACTTCTGAGAGAAGGTACAGAGATGATAGAGATCAAGGATATGAAAGAGATGCACCTAAAGAAAAAGACATGGGCCATGACCATGAATGGTCTGAAAGAAGGCATCGCGATGATAGAGAAACGGGCCGAGAACGATCTCGTGATCGTGACCGTGAACGATCTCGAGACCGTGATCGTGACCGCGAAAGGGATCACCGTGAGCGTGACAGGCACAGAGAAGATAGGGACAAGTATGCAGATCATCATAGGTACAGAGACCGGGAGGCAGAGCATGATGATGAGTGGGAGAGGGGACGGTCATCAAGGACGCACAGCAAGTCACGATTATCACAAGAGGAAGAACACCATTCTAGGCCGAGAGATGCTGATTATGGGAAGAGGCGGAGGCTTACCTCTGAATAACTATGTTTGCTGGCTGTTATTTCTCTGAATACTTCCACTGGGGAAGGAAACAACAGTGTCCAAAAAGTCAGGATTTGTCATTTGCCTCGATTGTCTGGGGCCCAGATGTTGTTGAGCAGCTGTTTTATTTCAATCACTTGTTCTATTTGCTTCTTGTTAGGAGCATGGTTTCTTTCTTCTCTGTGAAAGGTTAGTTTACGACTTCAATTCTTAGCCTGCTTGTGTTATTAGATCTCGATTTGTGATATGAGCTTACTGCCTGTTACAGAACCATTTGTGAGCTGAGATTGTTTTAACCATAGATGACATGACAACAATCTAGAGAAGATTACTGTTTGACTGTTTAGAGTTTTTAGCTAGTAGATTTCTGCTGGGCCCAGGCCAAAGGAGGAATTAGCATGATTGAGATCAAGCCTTTTAATTTTTGCTAATTTTCTTTTCTTTTCAAAACTGAGCCCAGCAGTATCAGCTCAGGCATCCTAGATGGCTAGAACTAAAAGTACTAAGCTATAGCCAAAAAATGAGAAGCCTATCAATATGTATCACAAGGTTTAATAAGAAACTTTTAGTTTTTAATATTATTAAGATATTACTTTTGGTATCTTGGTTTTGCTTTTGTTGTGGGTGTTTCATAGAGGGTTTGGGAGTCCTTTTGTTTTTCCCTTTCCCCTTATTTGTTTTGTGGTTTTCTAGACGGAGTCTACGGTACGAGACTAAAACATCTCTCGTACCATGCGGGAGAAATGCGCGCTGTTGGATCCTTTGGTTTTTATTTTATTTTTCTTTTTTCTTTTTCTTTTTTGCTGCTAGTTACAAAAAAGCCCTCATCTTCCTCAGCAAAAGTACCGCACCGCACCGTCGTTTTGCTGCCACCGTTGCACCGCACCGCACCTCCCACTTCACCGTCGAACCGCACCACCGCAATGCACTGTTGCACCGTACCTCCCACCCCCACCGTCGCACTGCACCTCACCTCCCATGGGGTTCCAACAGTGGCAATGGGTTTGAAAAAGAGATGTTTCCTTTTCCTCTTTGCGGCAGTGGAAACAGCTCTGCCAGCCCCGGCGTTGGAGGTGGCAGCAGCAACATGCACAGGCAGCAAAACGAATTTTGTTTATTTGTTTAGTTGGTTACTGAAACGGGATTGAAAGTGAAAGAGAGAAAACATGAGTGAGATGAGAAAATTCATTTCACTCTCTTTCTCTACCTCCTCACGAATGTCGCTTCTCTGCTTCACCTTTGTCCCCTCAATACTACTTTCTATTCTCTGTTTCTTCAATTCTGTAACCGCCACCATCGAGTTTGACTTCGGAACGTTAACCTTGGGAAGCCTCAAGCTCCTCGGCGACGCCCACTTGAACAACAACACCGTCAGTCTCACGCACGACCTCGCCGTTCCAACCTCCAGTGCCGGCAGAGAGAAAGGTGACAGGAGAGAGAAGGGACAAATTAGGAAAGGGGAGAAAAAATAGAAAAGAAAAAAAAAAGAAAGAAAATAATTTGGAACCGCAGTTTTAAAATTGAAAAGGATCCAATGGTGCGCATTTCTCCCGCATGGTACGAGAGATGTTTTACTCTCGTACCGTAGACTCCGTCAGTTTTCTATGTGAGGAGTTTTCTTTTTCTTTTCCTTCTGCTTTGTGGTTTCTTTTGGAAAACTTCTTATCTACTTTTGTTTTTAACTCTTTATCTATCTATCTAAATAAATTCTTATTCTTTTTTAATTTAAAATTTCCTTTCTTCCATTGTCTAGTTAATGTTTAATTGTTGTATTTCTTTTGTTTATTTGTGCACTTCTTTATTCTAGTTATCATCATTGCTTAAAATTCTGCATGATTCCACCAAATGCAATTGAAGCTTTTTTCTTTCTATGTGATCCCCGGTATGAGACTGTATCACTTTCATACCTCTCTGCTTCTGGACCAGGTGGCTGTTTGAGTATGGATTCTAGATGAAATGGAAATCTATATGTTGTCTGCTAAAACACTTTACAGTCATGATTTTTTATTTTTATTTTGTTGGGCTAATTATGTAAAGTAAACTAAAGGAGTCAGCTATGTAGCTTCTTATTGTGCATAGTAGTAACTAGTTTCCCAGGATGTTCAGTACCCTTCCCTTATGTTCTAATAAGTGGTATATCTACACTTGAATTGCTGTATATCAAAGTTCTATATTCGGTAATGTATATCTTTACGTATGGATCCATATATTATGGCTACATGTTTCTAGAGTAATAAATTATGATATTGGGATGAGCATATAATATGTTGAAGCTTCAAATGGTCTGTAATGGCATGACTTTCTGGATTTGCTGAATGCCCAAATGTAGTTTTTCCCTTGAAATTTTTAAATTACCAAGAACACTGCCTAACTTCCTTCTTGGACTATATTTTTTAACACTTGTCGAGGTATTTGTTTGAGATATAGTTTTTCATAAGTTGTTACCTTAAAAATACCTAGCCTAAGCCGTAGTAGGATCTTTGGACATGGATATTAAATGGGTCAAGAAATTAGGGCCATTCTTGAATGATTTGCATTGTTGAAATTGTGGGTTTAAGGAAGGGAAGGGAAAAAAGAGATAAAGGAGAATTTCACCTATATCTTAAATATGTAATTAGATTAATAATAAAAATACGGACTAGGCTATACAGTAGGCAAAGCACTCAGTCAACCCCTATTTATAAAGGAAACAAGTCAAGTGTTTGACTTTTAACTGTGCAAATGGTGAACAAATATCATACTAAAGATAAAAAAAAATCCTTAAGGATAAGTTTAAGTTTATCAACAATAGATCCCTAAAAACAAGCTAACACAATTCTAATGTGTTATGCTTCATTCTCTTCTGCTAAGGTATTTTGTAGATATTTTAATGCTAGTACATCGTTTGGTGGGTTGTAGTAGCTTTGGCAATAGTGACCTTCTAGTACTGTGCCAAGTTGGGATTGGCAAGAATGATAGTAGGGTCACTTGGAGCTGAAACCCACTCTTTATGTGTGAATGTGATATGGTCAGTTGTGGGAGGAGAGAGAAAGTAGCATGGGTGGAAGAAAATATAGGGGTTCGTTGCCTGGAATTTGTGCATGGTCAAAAAGGGAAAATGAAATAAAATTATAGGTGGAGTAAGGACAAGAAAAACTGAGTATAATTTATAACTATTAAAAACGGACTAGACCTAGGTAGCATCTCTGAGGAACTAGTTATTGACATAACACAATGACATTGTTCAACAATCCATGTAGTTGACCCAACCTTATAAGAAAAGCTTTTGTTATTGTTGGTTGTTGAAAACTTTGTGTATACCAAACTTGGGAGTTCAAAATTTTGTTTTTCTTGGAATTTGTGTGTGGAAAAATAATGGCTTTAGGTTATGGAGGATGGTATTTGCTCTGATGCCATGTTAAAAGTATAAGGTTTAGGCATGGAAGGAGGAAAAAGAAAGTAGCGTGACTTTCAATTAATTCTTTTAGATGATGTCAAAGACAAAGCACTAACCTCTATATAGTTGGAATCAGTACTTAACCTGCTTAATTGTATTGCGGGAACAAATTATTTACTAAAGATTAGATAAAATGCCCAGTCTCTAACAAGAAAATATCCCCAACAGTAAGTTAATACAATTGTCCTATAATGTATCATGCATCATTTCCTCCTTCTGAGGCAAAAACTTTTAGATATTCGCACATCAATATTTCTAATAAATTTTGAAGTTATATGCATTTGTATGTTCTAAAACCCTTGGTTTGAAGTATTTTTTCCCCCTTTTTTATATGAATTATACCTGCGTTTTCTTCTTTCTGTTGATGCTTTCTGAATTGCAAACAATTATCATTGTTATGGGTTTCTCTTTTGTGTAGGACAATTGTTTGAGAAAGGAAACTGTTCATTCAAACTCTGGGTTGTGATGGGGATCAAGCCTCTTCAATGTTGGAGATTCAAGTCATGACAATCCTTTTCTTACATTCATACATTGAGAAGTGGAACTTTTGCTATGAAGTATTAGCTTTTGATTTGTATTTATGTTTCAATTACTAGCACTTGATTAATTAAACCATCGATGTTGATGTAATGGGTTTAACTTGCTGAAGTCTGAAATGTGGCAGATTATTTAGAACTTATTGTTTGAAATATGTACTAGGATTTAGCCGAGGATGCTGATAATGTGCCGTTTCTTATTGGCTGGCTGTTGTATCTTTTTCCCCCCACCTTTTGGCTGGCTGTTGTATCATTTTTCCCCCACTTCTTTTTTTTGGTGTTTTCTCCCTCACATTTTGTTAGCATAGCAGCGGTGTAGCATGCAAATATGGTGTATGATGTAGAGAGCTAACCATTTGATCACTGTAATCATTCAAAGCTGGAGAATTGTACATGTTTTCATGTATATATTGATATTAACTTTACTGATAAAGGTCGAATCCAGCTCCAGTTTTGTTTTATGGTCTTGCCTTTTTTTTATCTAGTCTAATGGAATCCAACTGTTGAGAATTGGAGAGCCATATTGTATTGATTTCTGTGGTCTCTATTTTTTGAATGCTTTTAATAGAGAGGAAGATGCTTAGGTTTTTCACTTTTCAAAGATATAATGTTTTAAAGTTTCATATATTTTATTAAGTGAAATGATAGCAATACACTTTCAAAAACATTTTTCTTACATACTTTATACTATTAATTAAAATTTGTTGAAAATCTTAAAATTGGGTGGGTCTCATTCCTTATTTATTGAATTTTATTTATGATTTTATAGTTTTTAATAAATTGACTTGTAAGAGTGTTGAGAAGAGTGTGTTGCAAGTACTTATATTAGATTAACTTCTTTTTCCATTGCTTATTTTACTTCGAAAAGTATGTGTTGAACTTGTTCTAGAAACTGCTGAAATAAAATGATGTTGCTTGGAATAATCCTTTTTTATATGACAGCACGTCATGTTCAAATATTTCTAATTTTTTGAGACATCTGTTTCCTAGGGTTTCTTTAATGCCTACTAGAAGACAGATATACACAATCTTTTTATTTTGTTAAAATTGACACTAGATTTTTTTTTTTTTTTATCGTTTTTTACTTCCGACTCCAGCTTAGTTTACAGTTTTTTTAAAAAAAAAATGTGTTATTTTTTCTTCTATCCTATTTTAATTCCAAAATATCAATTGATTCTTATAAAATAAATAAAAAATATATAATTTGAATGTGCTAGTTATTACCATTTAAGTGTTCAGTTTATGCCTCGAATTATACCATCTGCTCTGTTTATGACTCTTGTATGATAGGTTTTGTTTTGTTCATACGGTTGTGCAGGAACTGTGTCATTTAAGTAGGTTTTAGCTTTAAGAAAGCTTTTAACTACTTTGAAGGAGATTGCTTATTCAATTGCATTAGCAGCCTTCTATTTTATTGTTGCCCATGGAAGTAATAGTGGTAATCTAGTATGATTGATTTGATCAAATGATTTATTTTCTGTCAGATATGTTTACTGGTATATATTCTCCAGGATTGGGCTTTTCTCTGTCCTTATATTATTATTCTGTTTCCCTTTCCGATGTTCCCGAGATTGAACGTTTCCTTTGCAAGTTGACTGAGTTATACTTGTTTTGGTTTTCACCCCATCTTTTTTATTTTTGTGAAACCTATTCTAGTCTTTTAATGTAAGGGTTTAAACTTGAAGAACAAAGTATGTTCTGTTTAGATACATACCAACTTTGTATATTGAACGACTTAGATAAAGAAGAAATGGGATAGAGGAAATAATGTAATCCCTCAACACAATTCCGTACGTTAAAGCTAGGTAGGTATACATTTCATGCATGTTATCAGCCTATTTTGAATTAGTTGTGATGCCTTCTTGGTGTTTAATTAAGCTCCGCTGAGTTTGTATATATAAGAACCGATAGACTTGGTATGCAAAGTGAAAAAATAAAATTAAAGGATCTTATAATTTTAAATCAATGGTAGATGCAATGTTAATTTTTTTCATTTTCTGCAGTTGTTCAATGTAAAGGAATAAATTCTGATACGAAAGGGTGTGGAGTCAGGTTTGTTACGATCAAAGTGACTTTATTCTTACGTCCGGATAATGTATAAAATTATTGTTGAACCAGATACATATAGAAAGGGCAAAGGAACAAGAAGCAACCAATCTTTAGTTTCCCATGCTTGTGCCAAGAAGAGTAAAGCATTATACATTTCGATGATAAAAAAGATGTAGCAAGTCTCATCCGTGTTTCTTTAAAGTCTCCCAAAATATTCTCATACCATTCATGTGGCGACCAATATTTCCTTGTGGTTATGTATGCAGTGCTCAATCTTAGCAAACATCTTTCCACCATATTTGTTTACCGCACAACATAAATAAAAGTAACATTAAATCTCATGACCCAACCGTCACAATTATTCATGGTTTACCAACGTTTTGACAGAAAACCAAATCATTATATGAATAAAAAAGAAAGATTGGTATTGTTTTCCTATTTATAAACAAACAAACACCAATGCATGAATCATAGCATGATTTCCTTTTTATCATAGGCCTAAAAGAGTTAAACTGATGTACATAACCAATAAGTAAAAAAGGGAGCATTTGGGTACAAATAGCAAGAGGTACAATACTAGAAAACACTATTTTCTATGATACAACAGTTAAATCAGTAACAGATGGTTGGCCTTTGAACCTAGAAGTGTGTCATACTATACATATCACAATCAACAACAATAACAATATCAACATCAGAATACAAACCAACTCTCTTAGTGTTATTACTAGTTCACTCTAATTTTTTCATCGGTAAGAATCAAATGCAGATCAAGAGGTCATGCATCATTTTTAACCAATTAAACTAGACCTTGTTGATACTAGTTCACTCTAATCACCACTACGAATATTTTTTTTAATTTAATAATAATAATAATAATAGGCACATTTATCTGGGCCTACCGGCATTGGATCCAGGCCCAGGATAAGCAGGCCCACCCTTTATAGCCCCGCCAGCCACTTGATGGAAGCCTGCAGAACCGTACACGTGTCCCTGATGCATCATGATTCCACCAGGAACAGCAGCAGCAGCATAACTAGCACTCTCGTAGGCACTGTTGTTAGCATTGGTAGGAGGAGGCGCGTCCTTGTCACGCGCCGCCACGGTCTTCTCTCCTTCCATTTCTCGGAAGCGCTGTAGGTAGCCTTTGAGAGGCTCCACGTAGTCCTCGAAGCCGAGAGTGGTCATCGCCCAGAGCAGGTCGTCGCCGTTGATCGTCTTGCGCTTCTCGCGCTGGCACTTGTCGGAGGCCTCGCCGGTGATGAAGCTGATGAACTCCGACACGCACTCCTGCACCGTCTCCTTCGCGTCCTTCGAGATCTTCGCGTTTGCCGGCAGCGCCTTCTTCATGATACGGCTCACGTTCGCGATCGGGAGAAACCGGTCCTGCTCCCGCGGCGACATCTCGCTCCCCTTGCCGCCGTTGTGCCCACCGCCGGAGTCGTTGTCAGAGTCCGCCATCGACTAACGGAAAAATTGAAGACGCGCTGAGAAAGATGAAACGAATCACTAAGTCAGTGCAGGGAAAATATCGGACGAGTTCGCGAAATCGATTTGAATCGCTTTGACTAGTTCGACGTGAAATTGAAGTACTGTTCGCTGTTCGAAATTTGAAAATCGATTGAGAATTCGAACCACGAATCGCGTTGACTCTGTTCCACGTGAAATTGAAGTGCTGTTTCGCGGAAGAAACTTGTTCAGAATCTGAAATTCAGTGTTCGGTGCGGTTTTCTTCGGAATTTCAAATTCGTACGGGAATGAACGAGGAATTGAGAAACCGAGTCACGAACCGGCTTGACTTGGTGGTTTTGCGTGGAATTGAAGCGCTGTTCATATAAGAAGCTCCTCGGAAACTGAGATTCAGGGCTCGGTCAGTTTTTCTTCGGAGTTTCAAATTCGATTTGGAATTTGAATGAGAAGTTGAAAATTCGAGTCACGAACTCGGCGCGAATCGGTTTGTCACGGTTGTTCTGCGTCAAATGGAAGCGGCTTCTGAAAAGAAATCCTCGAGACCTGAAAATTGAAATCACAGAATTGTGCAATTTTGTGTGGAGCTCGGAAACAGTGAATTGGGAGGGTCGGATGCGGTGGCTGGCGGCCGTTGGCGGCGGTTCCGGCGGGAAGGGGAAAGGTGAAACGGAACGGAGGGGCTTGTTTGGGAGGTAATGAGCGGGATCCGTTGGATCAGAAGGGTTAATAACGCTTTATCTTGAGAACACGTGGCGATTTGTGGACCGTTGTTAGTCGATAAGTGTGAGTGTGCACGGACAAATTGGAGCCCTTGGATTCGGTGAGTGCTCCATGATCTGGACCGTTGCATTGGTATCTGGCACGTGCTCGCCTCTGACCTGGACACTCTTATTTTATTCAAATTTCAAAATCTTTTCTCACTCTCTCTCTCTATATGTATATATAGTTTAACAAATATAAAGAAGGAGAACATTACAAGTTTATGCAAGACAAATAAATTAACATAAGTGCATTAAATATAAAATAATAATTTAAATTTATGTTCATACTTTTTAAGAAATGTTCAAAGATACATTTTATTATGTTTAATGAAAACAAATATGCCTGGAATTTTACTTTAATTTTGAATTTTTGTTCAAATTTATTATTTATTATTCATAATTATAATAAATGTATAAAAATATCAACTATTGAAGTAAATATATAATTAAAATGCATAATTGAAGTTTGAATTATTTTATTTAAAATTTTAAAAATAAGAGTAATTAACATACTGTTAAAAAAGATAGACTATTCCCTAAAAAAAGATAGAGTAAATTGATTTTTTTCTTTTCTTTTTCTTTTATTTATATATTTATTTAGTTTATTTTGATCTCTATTATTAAAAAATTTATTTTTTCCCGTTAATTTTTAAAATAAATGTTTTATTACTTAAATTAAATAAAATGAATTATCAGTAAAAATTTAATGAAAATTGTAATATAATACGAAATGGTTTTGGTGAAACTTATCTTTTAAAATATTTTTTCCCTCTTCACTCATAAACCTTGATTGGTTAAAAAAAATCATTTGTAATACTTCTGATGAAACCTCTACCACAACATTGCTGATTTTTTTTTTTTTATATTGAACTTGATAATATTAAATCAAAACTAACATACATAAAACCAATAAGAATATATTAAGCGAGAGTAAATTTGTTGGGAAGAAAAAGCTAATACTCACATGTGACATAAACCCCACTTGCATGAATTCTTTTCAATAAAATAGCAAAAAGATTTTAATTTAATTTATAAAGTTTTTGTCTTTGATGACTAAATAATATTTCATCATAGTTATGATATTTATTTCCGGGTTGGTGGCTGTGGTTTTTCTAAGTAATGACTAGAATTTGAATGTCTTTGCAAATAGTGTTTGCTTAGAATCACGGTTGAGTGATTCCTGTTAGGTTTAAACTTATACATTTTACATTCCATATAAAGTAATGATACATAGTTATTTTTTATAATTTTAAGAATTTTAAAAATACTTTCCTTCTTAATTTATGTTTTAAATTAAACTTAATCAAATTTAAAATGCACATTGCAAGTCACCAAAACAAAGCTTTTGTAATTTATCTTGTCACAGTTCTTCACAACTATATATTCATTTGCTGAATATGTAATATTAAAATTAAAATATCTTAAAGGGGGATGTAGAGGCTTTTATTGCTTGCCTAACAGTGTAGGCAATTAGTTCAGAATCTTTCCTCTTCATTGGTGGCCTTGATTTTGACTTGGAAGCTTCTCTTAATACCACTCCTTTCCTGAATGGAGGGTTTGCAGTTCTAAATGAAAAGGGAGATTGATTTGATGTATTGGACTTGTTTGGATACCAATGTCTTGGTCTGGTTTAAGATCCAATCTTATTATACTCACTTTTTTTTCATGGTTTTCATTATATATCTTAGAGTAAAGCATGAATTTTGTGTATCAAGTATTAACTTATCTCCTAAGTAATCTTTAAAATAATATAATTATATAAGTAATTTTTAAAATGTTTAGTATCCATAAATTTAGTCTCTAGCTTAATATATTTTATTAATGGTCAAGGGTTAATTTAAATTATATATATATATATATATATGTATATATATATTTGAGAGACTATTTAGTATGATTTTCAATACTAGGGATTATTTATATAATGATTTGTTTAGTTTTATGAATTATTTAAGAAAAGAGTAATATTTTATGAGTGAAATTGATAGTTTATTCATAGTACATCTTAACATATGTGATCATTTGATTATAGTTGTTTTATGAATTTATTTGAAATATATTGATAATATAAATTTGTTATTTAATTATAAAGTCATATAATTAAAAATTATTAATTTTATAATAATTACTTTTAAAAAATTATATGCAGAATGATTTTTAATTATTTGATAACGTGAAAAACTTTATATAGAATCATATTATTATTATTATTATTATTATTATTATTATTATTTACTTTTGCATGTTCATACTTTCAAATTCTGTCTATATTTCAAATCATCTCTTCATAACAAAAGTGAACCTTGTGATCTGTTTATTGTAGGCGGAGTCTATGGAAATAGTTAGCTGATAACTGATAATACACTGATCAGTTTTCCTTTTAGAACAAAATGTATCCCTAGTACACATATCAATCTCGATTCAATAATAAATTAATAACTAGTTAGTTATGAATCAATTGGATGGCATGCAATATATATGGCATTGATAATAGCAATAGCACACTATAACAATGCATGGGAACTTTGCTGTGGAGTTGGCTTGTTCTTTTTTAGTCATTAGTCCATTACTAATCATAAGATTCACATTGCAGATGCAGGTGGAGTTGTTTCGCTTGTCATTAATTAGGTCGTGTGGAAGAAGATTTGGGCACAAACCCGTTAAAATTAACCTCAATTCAAATTGCTGATTGAGAAATGAGATTGGGTGCATGTTAACCTTTGTTATTCAAGAATGAGAATATTGGAGGTACGTACAAGAAGATTTGATGGTGATACTACTGGCCTAGAAGCAAGAGGGAGAGTAGGACCATTTCACTATTTTGGACTGTTCATAACAGGAACTTGTGCTTTACTTCGATTCTAAACAAAACAACTTGTATAATATTTGACAAAAGGAAATTGTTTTTTTACAATAACTTTGTAAATTTTGTTTTATGAAAAGAGAAAAAATAAGAAGAAAAGAAAGAAAAATATGTAATAATTAAGATAATTAATGTAATAAAAAAGATGAAAAATAGTGTTGTAAAAACTATTATAAAATGATATTTACTTAAATAATATAACTCATTGATAAAAAGAAATTCATACTATCAGTAAAAAAAATGGCCGAACTTTTTGAAAAAAGAGCTCAACTTTTTTTTTTTTAACCTTTTATTTTTAGTTTTCATTTATTATTTTTTGGGTGGACGCGGAAGCTCCACACTAAGAAAACTATCAACTTGAGTAAGATTAATTAATAGCTAATAAGTAATTAAGAAAGAATCATAATAATTTACTTCTCACAATTCTTGTATCTATTCTTATCGTGTCCGTATTGCGTGATTCTATGTCAAACGAATTCATTTGTATGCCCTTTCCTTGTTTTCGTGTAAGAACTAAGAACGTATACATAAGAACATTTTTAAGATCAAATACACGGCTTTTAATTTTGATTTTCCAATTGGCCGAAAAACTTATACATTATATCTACCATAAGAAGGTGCAAAATAATAATAGTAATGTATTCCCTAATAACATTATTTGAGGTTTGGTGTTATAATTCATTGATTGATTGAAATAAACTTTCAGATGGTTTAACACTCTTTTTTGCACAAATTGTTACCGACATAAACTGAATCAACCATTGGTGGACAACTTAAATAAACAATGAAGAAGAAAATATCATCACAAAGAGGTTGAGAGGATATCAATTAATTAATAACTGTGGCTTTCAAGTGTTTAAATTGGAGGCTCTAGTTATAGTCAGTGGTCACATGCATTGTAACTTTGCACATAAGCAACTTGAATGGTGGCAACAGTACCACTATAAACATTATTAGGGTTGCTAAGTGGGTCACCGACTATGGACCATTGTTTAATTTTCTAATGTCGATGATGTGATGTGGTAATGACTTTCCGTTTTCTCTTTATCGCTCTCTTTGGTTTTCTTTAACCAACATTTTCCCTAATATCAAACATGATTCTCATAACGTACTTCAGCAAAGAAAATAAAGGATGTTTCATAACTATATAGGATCTATTTTAAATATAAATAATTTAGTAAATTACAAATATCTTCCAACGTTTTTTTTAATTACACACGATCTTTCTATTTTTTGCAACATGTACAACTTCTTCTCTTATAGGAAGTATACAATATAATATTTTATTTTTCAAATAATTGAAGGATTAGTATAATGTATAAAAAGTATCAATGTAATGTTTTTTAAATAATTAAAAGAGCATTACTGTAGCGGTAAAAAAACAAAAAGAAACATTGAGAAAAATTTGATGAAATTTCAGAAAATGTTAGTGTAGTTTTTATTCTATTTTTTTCTTACTTCAAACTCACTTTAACTCAAATTTTTTTTATAAATATTCACTCAGGTATACCCGTAATCATATATTGAATTGTAAAATATTTTTTTATGATTAAAAACGTTTGGTTACAAACTTTTTGGAAAATAAGATTCATTTTGGTGGGTTAGATAAGTGCAAAGGTTATAACTAAGACGTTATGAATGCAAAAGTTAAATATTTGTGGACAACTAGGTTTCTTAAACTGAATTTAGTCACTACTATTGAATAGGAGAATTTATTAGGTTCTTTTGATGCATCACATATTTATGATCTCAATTAATCTTTATTTGATAAATTTAAAAAATTTAAGTTGTTCTTTTTGACAGAATATTCGTCTTTTAGTTATTAAAAATAATTAATACACTTTTTTAGAAAAAGAATTATAACACTTAATTATATATGATAGAAGATTAATCAAAATATAATAATTCAAAAGAACCTAATAATTTATTCCTGAATGTGGCATGCATAAAAAATATAAGTAACTCATTGCACGTAAATATCTTTTTGTTAATCTAAAATCTAAAAAACTGAAAATTCACTCATTCTCCTATCAAATTAGATCCTCTTCAGCATCCAACGCAAAATATAAAAACGAAAGGCGAAATACAGAAACAGTGAAGAGAGGAAGCCAAATAATAATAGAGATAAAAATAATAGGGAAAAACTTTATACACTATATGAATTTCTTATACACCATATGTGCACAGTAGAATTCTGATAATGCCCTTTTAATTAGGTTTTTTATTAAAAAATTGGATTGACGGTACAACACACAACATTGTTCTTCTTCTTCACGTGTGAACCAGCAAGCGCATTCTTCTTCTTCTTCTTGTTAGACATTGGACAATGGTTGTTGCTGGACGGTGGTGGTCGTGCTCTGTGGACGTTCGTTGTCGCATTGGGTGGGTGGCATTGGCGGTGGGCAAGTTGGAGCTGCGGTCGCGTTGTCGAGGTGGGTGCTACTGTATCTGTGACCATACGGATTATGTAATCCGTATGATGCAATATTTTAATTTTTGTAAATTTGATTAAATGATTAAATTTTGTATATTAACACACACACACACACACATATATAAATTACAATGGTAAATGACTGTACAGTTGTGGTACATTAGTATGTAGTTTAGGTTATGTAAATATGTTTGAGACTTTGGAACATTGGTTTGACCTAATAATATGATTTATGGCATGATGTGCATATGTTGTTGTCTTATCAAAATTGAAGTTTGATGTTAATAATATGTGTGATAAAGATATATGTATTTACGGATTTGTAAGGTGAAACTTCAATTTTGATGTATGTGGAGACCACAACACCTAAAGAAGTGTATCTATGTTTTGTTGTCCATAAAAGTTTTCATGAACATTTGACCAAAATGAAGTAATGTGAAATTATGAATTTATAAATTTATGAACTAATATAGTTTAAGTTTGTTCATTTGTATGTTTTGCATATGCAAATTCCTGCAAAATTATGGAGTTATGTTGATTTGTTTGCAAGAGAATGCAACTAGTTAATTTGTTCTTTCAACTAGCTTTCTGAATAGTGCTTGATATGCTACGATTTTCTTTTCATGTTGTTTTGTTGCTTAGAGAGTATATATACAAAGATTTCATGCGATAAGGTACATTGGAAAATTTCAAAATTGGATGCATTGAATCAAATATGTGGAGATTAATTAGTAGCATCTAAAATTGATAATTGCATGACTAATGTGATTAAGAAATGCAACAAATAATGGCAAAAACCCTCTCGTTGTGGATGTGTGATGAGAACTACCCATGGTCTCCCTTTGTGTGTTTATTTTTTGGAGCACCTTTTGTTCTCACCTTTGTAGGAGGAGGATTCATCGATGTTTGATCAGGAAAAGCAAGTTATTTAAGCTTAGTCTTCAGCGTCATTTTGCCACACAAATCAAGTTTCTGAAAATGGTTTGAGATTGCCTCCATCTCGTCAGTTATGTGAATTTCCATGTCATGTAAACCTTGGTCTAAAAAATTTAATCTTCGCCAAAATGTATGAATGCTTGAAAGTGGTACGCTGCTAACAACAATCTTAGCTTGCTCACATGCACAAGGGAGACCATGAGTAGTTCTCATCACACATCCCCAACGAGAGGGGTTTTTGCCTGCATAATGAACTCGCTCAAACACAGCTGCAATCTGGTTTAACGCATATCTCGACATCATGCCGATAAGTCTCCTGTACAATGTAACTTTGAATACATGTCCTATGACATGGGTGCTTCTTTCTAATAATGTCTTTATTTCAGTATGTTGCAAGGTGATCATGTTGTTCATGGCATCCCAAACATTACGGAAATCTCCAACGCTATTCTGTAGAAGTCTCTTTAAAGTCCAATGAGCAGACTCAACCCGGCATTTAATGACAACATGTTAATAATTTAAAATACAAAATGTTGTTCAACAAATCACAATGTCACCAACTTTAAAGATTTCGTTATCTGTTAGTTGTAGTGTGGCCAACATGCATTACTTTATTTGTCCATGCGGTTACAAATTTTTCCTTATGAGAATCCAACCATGTTTCTTTCACATAATCAACAAATGCAGGTCATGGTGAACACACAACTTCAAATTTGATCCGACAATCATCATAAGATTTCTCCGTACCACAATCCATAAAAGTCCCCTAGACTTCCATGACATGGCCTCATGCCAAACTTTGGCATATATAAGTTTTACATTTTGTCTTCACATTCTTTTCAATGTGAAACGACAAAATAAGTTGGTTGCCATTGGAAAAATAGTTTTCACAGCACTCATCAATGCTGAATCTCTATCGGTAACAATAACGCCTGGAAAAAATTCACTTTTAAGAAAAATCTTTCTAAAGCGTTCAAGGGCCTACACAAGATTGTTTATACGTTCTGCCTCTAAATTGACAAATGCAGTAGAAAGTGTCATCCAAGTAGGTGTCACACCAACAATGTCAAGTAAAGAAAGTCTGTACCTGTTTGTTTTGTATGTACTGTCCATCAAGAAGACCATATGATATGCATTGCTCAATTTCACTGTATCTGGATGTGTCCAAAATAAATCACGTACCACATTTTCTTCTTTCATTCTATGTCAATGAATATACAAGTCGCGTTCAAGAAGTTTCATTAACTGTTGCATTCCGTGTTATTACCTCTTATATGCGTGCGGTATGCACATCTTGCATTGTATAGTTGCTTCAATGTTGTATAATTATTGGTATTGTGCCCCTTCAAAGTTAAAAGAATATTCTTTGATTTCACCATCGATCTTGTCATATCAGCAACAATGATCTTCTCCTCCTCACTTAGTCGACTAGCATATGCGTGTCCACATAATGACCAAGGCAAACTATGATTATGAGTGTCACATATTAGCTTCACTATCCAGCCTTCACCTCCTGGGACGAATTTTTCTCTCAGCTTAAACGGACAATCACATTTTCTACTACTACCCGTTGTTGGTATAAAACCTTTTTTGAATGATCTATACTTTCCACTCCTTTGACAACCAATTAAAACATATGATGTTCCTAGCTTTCCATTTGTCATACCACTTCTCATTATGACAGCTACAAACTATTATCATATGCAACACTACCAGCCCATTTCAATACATCATCGCGGGAAATGAACACCTACAAAAATGGAGCATTTAGCTTTTATTAACATTTTTATACTTTAACTCATTCATTTAACAACTTTAACTACAAATATATACCTCTAACGTATTGAAGGCTGCCGAACAATCAACTGAACAATTAACATTTTCAAATGCATCAGCTTCTTCTCCAATATCTTCCTTCATATTAATTTCTACGGACATAATATTATCATATATCCACTCATCGTTGTCCATCTTAACAAATAAAATTAATATTATTTCATTTTCAAAATATACACATAATAATATTCAAAAACATAAGATTCATACACATTAAAACAACTAAAATATTTTGTTTTAACTTATAAACAACAAACTTCTTTCTAAAATTAAATTATTTTTTTTTAAAATAATTTAAGACTTATACGGATTACTCAATTTGTATGGTCTATACAGATTGACTAATCCGTATAAAGCATACAGATTAGCCAATCTGTATGATCTATACAGATTGACTAATTTGTATGAAGCATACGGATTAGCCAATCCGTATAGACCATACGGATTGAGTAATCAATATGCTTCATACGAATTACTCAATTCATATGCTTCATACAGATTACTCAATCCGTATGGTCTATACGAATTGGCTAATCCGTAAGACTCATACATCCCTTTGCACTTACAGATTATGTAATCCGTATCATCCATACAAATTGCATGATCCGTATATCAGAAAAAACAACAACTTCTTACCTCGCACCCACTGCCGATGATGGCCTCTCCGACGACTACTACAGGTGAACGCCACTACCACCACCCCCAACTACCTCCTCCAACAGCAACACCTCCAATGCACAACCATAACACGATCAAGTGAGCAATTAGCAACAACAAACCAAAAGAAGTGAGCAGGAGAAAAGCAACCCATGTAATAAAGCAACTGAGGGCAATTTCGGCATTTAAAAAATTCATATAGTGTATAAGAAATGGATATAGTGTATTTAGCATATCCCATTACAGATAAAAGGGCCGAAAAGGGGCTCAAATAGGAGTGCTAGAGAGGATCCAAGTCCTTCTCATATAGACTCATGCATAAAATTCTTTAGTACTCGTCGTGGGTAAATATGTTTTTTATTAGTAGAAATATTTATAACAATTCACATACCATTTTGAACTAGTTAAGCTAGAGCTTATTAGTTGTGTGTACACATCTTTTGTCCCTCTATTTTTCTTTTCTTATAGTATTTCTTGCCTGTCTTTATATACCTTGTAAAGACAAACGGTTTACTATTTACATCCTTTTTCTTATTCATGGAATTGTAAAGTTTATAATTTTTAGTAATTTTTTAATAGAAAAATTGGTTTATTTTGTCAAAGCAGAAATATTTATTTTAACTTTTAAAATGTCATCCATAAACGAAAATCATTTCTTTTAAATTAACTTATTTTAAAATCAATTTCAGTAAAATCTAAACCAAGCAATCCTGAAGAAACCAACTAGAAAAGTTAACCGAACTAATATTTTGTGTCATCCTCTGCTAGCAAATGGCCAACTTGTGTTTTTAACTAGGGTGTGTTTGGTTGAAAACAGGAAAGACACTGAAAAACAGAATGAGAGTTTCTTTGACAAAAAATATAATTTTTATTTCAACTTCTATTCCTGTGCATACATGTTAGTAAATGATTTGTACGGCAAAAGTATGAATGATATTTTATTTTCAACCATGACATCTTTAATGAATCCAATGGGTGTAAAATAATTCTCCCTCTAAATGTCCCCACCTGGTCAACTAGACACCTTAAATCTTTATGAAAATGATAATATAAATTGCATTTATCACTATAATTAGATTTTCCTGGTGTTCCACTAGTCTTAGTGGAGAAGGCTTCTAACCGGGCACCTTTTTGACTTCCTCCACTTACATTTGAGGTAATGCCCTCCAACAATTTACGTTAGACCTGACCAAATACATTATTCCTTGAGTGTGTTCTTCAATCTTCACTACTACCAGTCACATTTCATTCAGCAAACAACCCTTTTAAAACCACAATGTCATAGGCATACTTGTTAAAAAAATTAAACCCAACCTACAAAATATAGGGATGATACTGAAATTAAAGTAACCTACCAAATTCATTCCTAAGAAAGTTGACTATAGACAATAATCCTTTAAGCATATAAAAGTCCTACTCTAGTCGCTAAAACTTACAAATGTGAATCATATTGGTCCCTGCTTTAAGATTGAAATGACCGAGAGATGTAAATTTTGAAAATTAATGTGAAAATTTTAAATTATTGGACCAATGTATCCTACCTTACAATGCTCAAGGACAAATTCGGGGTTCATTCTTGTGAAATTGTTTGTAACCATTAAACATGAAATGATTAGAGCTATTTGTAGGACACGTGAGAAACGGGATCATCACTCCTGCACTGCATGTATTTTCATTGCAACTACTGCTAATGAAGCAGTCATCTTGTCACACCAAATGACACAACTATGACATAAATAATGTAGCAAAAAAGAAAATTAAGATCAGAAAGATAAAGACTTGACCAACCAACAACGGTGCTAGTTATCAACAACTCTACATGCTCAGAAAGGAGACAATTACAAAGGTCAAATATTTATTTAACTTGACAGATTGTTGAAACTGCTGCAGATTTCGTCAGTACTATTCACGAACAGTATAAAACCCTACAGATTTTGTTGAGGTGTATGTAAACAAAAAGCTGCACACTGGCAGCCCACCAAAAGCTTAAATTGACAAAATACAAGTTTCTTCAGATTGGATGGATGCTAAGAATAAGTTACAGCCACTTCCACCCAACAAAGTGTACAGATGAAGCATGCATAACTAGGGTTATAGTATGCATTGCTAAGCAGTCAGGTCTACTCCTCAATCAGGCTTTAACCTCCTGGCCTGTAGATGGGGCTTCATCTTTCTCAGCATCCTCTTCTCCGTCCTCCTCGTGATCTGCTTCATCAGCTAGTTTTGTCAGCTCTTCCTGAATCATCAGCTTTATAGATGCCTTTCTATGAGTGAGATCCATATCAAATTGCTTAGCTGAAAAATGAGGAGCAGTTTTGTTAGGCACTTAATTTTAAGTTATGATCTTATATTTTTCATTTTTATTTGTAAATAGTATTAAGACAATACAAAGCAAACTATACATCCTTAATGTTGTGTTTGATTTAGAGGATGGAAATAGAAGAAAAATATTTGAATTAAAAGTAGGGTGTAAAAGGTGCAGGATCCACATAAAACCAACATTATTTCTCCCCTATTTCTCTGCCCCTCCCCTCAAATAAACACAGCCTAAAATTAAATATCCTAGATCATTCATGGGAAAGAGCTCCTGTGAATTATGTCATCCAGGTTTTGAGGATAATACAAGTCACTTGATAATTCAATATCCAGAAACAGATACATACAAAAGAACTTGTTCAAAGTAGCACTTACAGAGAAAAGGTATAAATTATAAATTTGAGCAAAAAAAAAAAAAAGAAGTAATAAGGATCCATACCAAGTTGCTTCAGAATGTCAGTAAATGTGGCCTGCAAAACAGAAAAAAAAATGTTTTAATTTTAGAAAAGACAGAATATTCAGTAGAGACACTAAATACAACATTAACATTGTATGGTTCGTGGCCATAAACACCATCTTTTTATAACAGTAAGATGGCCTGAAACAATGATAAAGTAGTCCACTTCAGCAACAGCATCATAAATGCAATATTCAATATTAGATCTAAGAATTCTACAAATTCCACTTGCAATATAAGGACTTGTATAGATGCCAACAATATTACAAGGTTAGATATGTAACAAATCTGCTGCCACATTCCAGCCTTCCAGGCATGTACTGCACATGTTTAATAATCCATCTCTCTGACTCGACAGATTATGTCAATGACTAAAGCATCAATTACTGGGTCATGCCGTATCCAATTATCCATACATAAGTTGGTTAATAGGTAAATAAATATCTTAATTGTTCTAGTAGCATTGACATAGAAAAGGCCAATTTACCTTTAACCTAGGGTTATTTGTCAAGCTTTCAAGGAGGATTTTGACAGTAAGCCTATAAATAGTTTTGCAATGCTTTATCTATGTATTACAAACAACAAAGCCTTTACCCACTAACTGGGCTCTGCTACCTAAATCAAAACAATTCCATAATGTTTTGTCATAAATCATGTTTATAATTGTTGACCTTTAAACCCTTAATCGTTTCACTGATAGTTTGATCTCCCTCTACCCCTAGCAATTGGGCAACCCTCCATCTGATTTACTCTCTTTGTTGGAGCTTCTATAAGTTTTCTCACCACAAGCCCAAACCACCTAATGCAAGTTTCTAATTTCAACCATTTTTTCTACAATAGGTACTAGCCAACCTTTTCTCTAATGCAATGATTCCTAATCCTATCACATCTAATATGTCCCCACATCCAATGCAACATTTTCTCACCTCTTCATTGAGTTCCACTATCTTTAGCTATGTATAAAACATAAAATTCAACTAGTCACTGAATTATGTAAAGTTTATTTCAAGCTTTCAACATCTTACCGTATTGAAGTCAACTTCTTTAAGAATTTTACATATCACATCACGTAACTGATTATCACTAGGGCTTGTCTTCTCTTTCTTCTTGCCTTTTCCTTTAGTGACTTTTTCTGCTTGATACAACAGAGATATTTTATAATGTACATGGGATGAAGATAATTACACAAAAATCATTACCAGTTTTTCAAGTAAAATACATTCACATTTAAACTGATGGAAATGGAAAAATAAATGTGCAGACTATCAATACCTTAATATTTAGTTTCAGCTGAATAATATTTTTTACTAGAACACAACAGTTATTCAAATCAGAACATTTTCAAATGAAATAATGGCAATAGCAAAGGAGAACTCAAGATATCTACCAGTTTTCTCTTTGGATGTAGACTTTGTTGGTGTTGACCTCTTCTGCTTTCCTCCTTTCTCATTTTTCTTCCTTGAAAAGACCTTTGGATTTGGACTTTCATCACTATCATCATCAATCTTCTGCTTTCCTCCTTTCTCATTTTTCTTCCTTGAAAAGACCTTTGGATTTGGACTTTCATCACTATCATCATCAATCTTCTGCTTTCCTCCTTTCTCATTTTTCTTCTTGCTTGAAAATACCTTTGGATTTGGACTTTCATCACTATCATCATCAGTCTTCTGCTTTCCTCCTTTCTCATTTTTCTTCTTCCTTGAAAATACCTTCAGATTTGGACTTTCATCACTGTCATCATCAGACTTTGAGAGGTGGAATGATGCTTTATTAGGTGTTCTTTTTTGTGGTGATCGAGTTTTAGTTGCAATTGTAATTTTCTCAATTTTACTTCTCTTAGCAGATTCTTTCTTTGTGGATGATGTTTTAGAAGGTTTTTTCTTTTCTTTTGTATCTTCAGATTCAGTCCCAGAATCACTTTTGTCTTCACTTCCAGATTTCTCTGGTGTTTCATCCTCAGATTTGTTAGGAACACCATTTTCATTTTCCTCCTCATTTGCTTCATCTTTCTCTTCTTCCTCTGACTCATCTTCTGTGTCACTAGTACTCTTTCTCCGCACTACTGAAGAATCTTCATTTTTCTTCTGACTCTGAAAAATACATGCCAAAAAAGTTGAACAAAAGAAAACCAAATAACGAAGGAGAAGATCCCAGTAAAAACGTACTAAAACTGCACATATCACTTATGTTGATACTATATTCTGAATAATATGGGATTAGATTAACATGAAAAGTAATATAACACAGCACTGATACTAAATTATACCAACAAACAATTAAGTACTAGTATAGTAGTACTATACCACAAGCCCATCCCAATACAACAATATTGTGGGGAGGGGCAGGGTATAATAGAAACATAGAATTGAAACTAAGAACAGTTTTGTCAAATCACAACTACTTAAATTTTCTAAAAGCTTAATTCATTTTACCTTATTTACTTTTCCTATAAGTGCTTAGGGAGAACTTTATCCACATGGGCTAAATAGATTTGTTAGAACATCAAAGATAAAAATAGAAAAACTATTTCCCTCAGTAGAGGGGAAGATGTTAGTCTTTTTCTTTTTGTTAAAATCACATTTCAAATTCCTGCAGTTAAAGGAGTGAGATATTACCTTCGCAGAACGTCTTGAAGTTGTCGCAGATCTTGATGAACCCCGTTTTACAACACGTTTGCGCTTTTTGCCCTTACTGGACTGCTAATAGTTAAAAATAAATAATATGAATATTGTGACCAAAACATAGTTACCTAGGTAAAAAGAAATTACCATAACAAGGAAAAAAAAACTGAAACACAAAAGAATAAAGAAAACCTTGTCTTTTTCCGCAAGTAACACAGTTGTGGTTGCATGAGGGGCAACTAAAAAGTCTATCAGCACAGAAATAATATCTTCCTGCATAAGTAGAAATTTATAAGCAATGATAGAGCTGTGTTAAATGCTATTAGTCAAAAAGCATCAATAATGCCTAATCAACACACCTTCCTTGTTGTTGGCCTGGCAATCGTTAAGTCAAGCACATCACAGAATTCCAGTAACTTCTCTTTATTCAACTTGTCAAGTTTTTCTTTTACTTTAATCATTTGCTTTTCCTGCATTAACAATATGTGGACTTTAGAACCTTTGGCAGATGAAGGACTTCAATCAGAAAAGCAAGAAATCAGTAAAAGAACTTACTATCAATAAAACCCTATGATTGTAATGTATGATATAGTTGCATGTTATGAGTACCAATTCTCTTAATATACAAAGGTAATAATTACCTCATTGTCACGCCACACGAAACCAGAAAACCTTGATATATTACTCTTGATCTCAACTGCCTGAGAAAGAGTAAAAAGAGGATTCACATGAAAGCATAATAACATTAGTGTGACATTTTAACACTAGGTAAGTTTTGAGTGTTTAACATTTTCACAATCTTGGCAACCACTACCCCATATCATGAACTATAGAGGTGGCATAATACAAAAAGTCAAAAACTAAAATAAAAGTCAATGGAAGTGGCATAACAGCTGTATCAAAAAAACACAGATAGTTAATGAAGTAAAACATACCTTCCCTCTCCTTCCAAAGAGAATTGTATGGAGCAATTTGAACGTATCTTCAGTCTTCCTTCTAGATAACTTAAATGCCACTATAGCAGAAAATGCAAGAGTCATAAAATTTTAGCTGTTCTGAAGAAGAAGAAACATGCATCCACACTTCACAACATAATGAATGTATATAAGAACAAAAATTAATAAATCCCCCATATATCAGGTCAACTTAATTTAAATATTCATAACAGGAACCTTTTCTATACTGCTAAATTATGGTCAATTTAATAGTCCACTATGTTCTCCCATTATCTCGAGTGCTAAAGATTCCATAGACCCAATAGTTAAATGACCTTAAATAAGATAAACTATAATTAGCGGATAATTCATTTGCCATTAAGAGTGAAAGGAAGGAGATCGGATATTTCCAAGTTTGTGTCATTATTATTGACATTTAAGGTACAATACGAGGGAAAAAGGAATATACATACATAAACATTTTTCCCTTTCAATAGGAAAAGAAGGCAAGCAAAAAGTTGACAATTTTATTAATTGATTAAAGTTCACAAGAAATTCAAATCAGTATACACTAATGGATTTTGCCAATAGCATTATCAATGTAACAGCTAGTGTTGTAAGTAAGGAACATCAACTCATGACAATCTGCAGGGTGAGGGGCTCAATATTTTGGGGGGAAATATGTAGTTAAGCATATCTCCTTGGTTCACATAATCACTGAATTGAAGGCAATAACCCTATAATTTCAAAATCTTCAATCAGCCATCTCTACAAATAGCACATTCGTGACCATAAATGGATAAGTATAGAAACAATATATATGGCACATTTCTTGCCTAATATTTATGTTAAATGTTAAATTCAATTCATACAATTTTATCAAGATTTTGTCATAAACCCAAGAAGAATGTGGAATACTTGTGCAAGTACATTATACATTATATTAACTTCTGTTGGCTTGAGTATATACAGAAGGGAATTAAAACACCATCATCGAACAAGAATTCAAAAAAGGAAAGCACCATACCATTTGGTATATTTTTTAAAGGTGTACCACGACCCTACAATTTGAAAGAGAAGCTGTAAGCAAATTAAGTTAAAATAAATGCATAATTAAGGGTAAATATTTCAAATGTGAAACTGAAAACAAATACCTTTTCAATGTGAAATTCTTTGGTTGCATCTTTATCAATTGATGCTACCAACCTCTCCACCGACTTCCTTTCCCTCACAGGGCGATCAATAGTAGGAGTCCTTGGCTCTGTTTTCTTCAGCTCCTTTCTTTTCTCTTTCACTTTCTCCCCATTGATATTCCCTCTCCCACGTTTTTTTGATCTTTTCTCACCCTTATTATCTTCTGCCTTCTCTTCTTTTGACTTATCAATATTATCCTTACCCTCATCTTCATCCTCCTCCTCCATCGCCACATCTTTTTTCTCCTTTGCATCACACTCCTCCTTCTGAATGCCACCCTCTACTTCCATAGAATCTACTTCTGGTTTCTCAGCTTCCACTTTTACATTTTCTTGTTTACCTTCAATTGTTTCCTTAACCTCAGCGTCTTCATCCATTTTATCATTCTCAGATATATGATCATCTTTCGTATCCTCTTCTATTTCTTTCAACTCATCACCTTTTTTATCTTCTACTACTTCTTTCACACCATCAACTTCCTTATCCTCCTTAGCTTCTTTCACACCATCAACTTCCTTATCCTCCATGACTTCTTTCACATCATCAACTTCTTTACCCTCCTTTACTTCTACACAGTCAACTTCCTTATCCTCTTCTACTTCTTCCACCCTATCTTGTTTCTTATCCTCGTTTACTTCTTCCACCCCATCTTCTTTCTTATCCTCCTTTACTTCTTCAACCCCATCTTCTTTCGTATCCTCTTTTGCTTCTTCCACTCCATCTTCTTTCTTATCCTTTTTTACTTCTTCCACCCCTTCTTCTTTCTTATCCTCTTTAGGTTCTTTCACCCCATCTTCTTTCTTATCCTCTTTTGCTTCTTTTACAACAACAATTTTATTGTCCTCTTCTACCTTTTCCACACCATCAGCTTTCTTATCTTCAATTTCTTTTACAATATTCTCTTTGATTCCATTGTTCTCCAAGACTTTTCCTCCATCAGTTTCCAAGTCCTTTTTCTCAGTAATTTCATCCAAAGTTTTCTCCTGCAAGCTCTTTCCATTTGAATCAGTCTTAGAAACTTCATTAACTGGTTCTTTCTCGCCCATACTGATATTAATTACAGTAATTATACAAACTTACTGTTTCCTAAGCACACAGTGCCCTACACTGTTAAATAGCACAACTGAAGCCTACCTGGAGAATTAAAAAAACACATCATTTAGTATAGGTATGACAAACACTCAAACAGCAAAGTGCAAATAAAGAGGGGAAAATAAACGATAAAAACTGGCTACAATGGAAGGGCATTTTGAGAAGGTAAATATTTTAAAATTGAACCCAAGGTTATTGATAGCATGCTATAGCGGCACAGCAGCGGTTGGACTCTACAAAGCAGCCGTCAAAGGGAGTTCTCATGGTCATGGTTGCAGCCGAGTAGCAGGCTGCATGCTATAGCACCATGCAATGTTTTAAATCCCGGATAGCAGTGAATAACGGCCGGCCTAAAAAAAGCTCTAACGGCTTAGGCACGATTTTTAAATTTTTTATATAGTTTACATAATGTATAGTATATACATATAAATTCTCATAAATGGTAAAAATTACTAAAAATTAATAGATTCTTGTTAACAATAAAAAGTCATGTGTCTTAAACAAATCATACAAGTAAATACCAACAAAAGTCAAATACAAGTTTCCTAGATAGATATCATCATCATCTTCCAAATCCAAGTTTTCTTTATCATTTTCACCACTATTACAGCTATAGATTTTTTTTTGGATATTGAAATCCCAAAAATAGCCCCACAAAAGCCCTAATGTCTCCATTCAGAGGCTGTTTTGAATAAACACATAGCACCGCTATGTGCGCTATTCAACCTGCTATATGGTCTGCTATGGCCTCCCCTATTAGGAATGAAAATGGGTCAGGCCGCCTATCAGGAGCCTTCGGCCTGGCCTATTTAAGGCCTGGCCTGGCCTGACTTGTTTATTATAAAGGCCAGGCTAAGGCTTTTTGAAAAGCCTGTTTAAATAAAAAGACCAGGCTCAACCTTTAAAAAAAGCTTGTTAGGCCTATCAGGATGACCTATTTAACATATATATATATATATATATATATATATATATATATATATATATTAAAACTTAAAAATAATATATTTATTTTTCTAAAAATATTTTTCCTTATTATGAAAATGGATGATCAATCACTTCAAAAAATCATCTTGAAAATCTCATAAAATGATTATTACTTATTTGGAAATATAAGTAAGATGTTGAGACATTCTTTGTTTAAAAATTATTTCTTTAACTTTCCTAAATTGATTTAAAGTGTTTTGTAAAATTAAATTTTCTATTAAAAATAGGTTTTTTAATAGGCTCGTAGGCCTAACAGACTTTTACATAGGTTAGGTCAAGCCTAAAAAAAAGCCTATGACAGGTAAATAGGTCAGGACAAGCTCTATATTTTTAAATCAGGCCAAGGCCAGGCCCAACCAAGCCTGGTCTGGCCTGTTTCCACCCCTATCCCCTATGGCAGATAGGGGGTGCTCCACACTGATAAGACACTATAGCACGCTATTTAAAACCCTGGCACCACAGTGATGATGGGTTTCAAAAAAGCCCATTTTGCCCTTGCTCCAGCATTGTTTTGATGTTTTTTGAGTGCTAAAAAAGAGACTTTACCCTTGGTTAACAGCGTTAATAGAATCACAAAAAAATGTGATACAAATACAATACATGTGATTCAACGTGATTCTCATATTCAGCAATATAGATTGGTAGGGGAATTGTTTTGGGTGCTGAATCTCACCTTGAATCACCTGAATCGAATCGCTTGGATCGAAATAATTTTCTGCATCGCAAGATTCTGTTCAAGGATGGGTAACACATGTAATTGGGTTGGGTCATACATGACCCTGTTCTGAAACAACTGTGCCAAAAGGGAGCAAAACAGCCAATCCAAACACTCCAATGTGACCCACATAAAATATTTTAGAAAGAAACCCTATTTTTCTTTTATGCTTTCTCTGCCAATCCAAACCCAATGTGACCCACACACTACAGTGCTACATATGCTTCATATATTCTATGTTGTCTACTATGATATTACTGGTTGCAATCACTATTTAAGGTCTTGCTGGTCAGTGATATCCTGCCTCTTTTGGTATTTGTATACTTGTTGTCTCTCCTCTTTGTTTCTTACATGTTAAAATGCTCAGATTTATGCCGTTTTAGCTATTGATCATTAATTGCTGGATATACTGTTTTTAACTATTGATAATTAATCTTTTAATTCATGATTCAAGAAATAGGCCTTCCGATTCATGATTTGAATCACAATTTGACAACCTAATAGCTAGACCAAAAAGGAAAAAAAAAAAAAAAAACCCC
>PYAF01004258.1:478614-538692 GCA_007407185.1 Glycine tomentella | reverse complement strand
TTGTTTCTTACATGTTAAAATGCTCAGATTTATGCCGTTTTAGCTATTGATCATTAATTGCTGGATATACTGTTTTTAACTATTGATAATTAATCTTTTAATTCATGATTCAAGAAATAGGCCTTCCGATTCATGATTTGAATCACAATTTGACAACCTAATAGCTAGACCAAAAAGGAAAAAAAAAAAAAAAAACCCCCCCCCCCCCCCCCCCCCCGCCCCCTTAAAAAAAATAAAAATCAGTCACAACTATGTTCTACAAGGAGCCAAACACAAGCCTTCTCTCTTACTCTTCTCCAGAGACCACCTCTTCTCTGGCTGTTTTCCCGCAACTGAAATAGAGCAGCCTTCTTTTTCTCTTCTCCAGCTGTTTTCAGTCTGGTCTATTGCTGTTTTCTACACTCATTTGTTACTTGCATATTTTTCTCTTGACCTATATTTTGACTTTTCAATGATAATTATGAATATGTCACGAATTTTGAGTAAATTTGAATATGAAATGCATATCATGCATATAGTATAGATTACATATTTGTATAAAAAAAAAAATAGCAGCCATCACACAATAGTGCTTTTAGAGCTGGTTGCCAAACGCTGTTATCCCAACATTGATAATAACTATGAATATATCTATCCCATGTCAATTAATTGCAAAGAAAGCATAAAAAATATAAATTATACCCCCTCGTAAAACCAACAAAGGAATGCAGTTGATGACAAACAAAAAGCCAACATGATAACACCCAATACTATCCAGTATGGGAGTGCGAATAATAAAATTAACAAAAAAAAAAAAAAAAAACACCAATCCTTGATTATTAATTTTGCACCATTTCCAGAGAAAATCACATCACCCCATCAAAAGGGTAACCCTATTCATGCAATTTCAAAAACAAAATTCTCTCCAGAGCACAGCAGAGCCATGGTGAGAATTGAAAAAGCTTAAAAAAAACAATTTTTCTTCTTCTTAAATACACCCAGTGAGAACCTTTGATCTCAACCATAGCCCAAACAATCAAATCAAAGTAAAGTCTAGAGTAATTCATGTTTTCCATTCAAAGCCCTAAAATTCCCTCACCCCAAGCAACAATTGACACCGGAGAACATAAAGATGCAAACTTTTAAACCTAAAACGACGCGTGAGAAGGCAAATTGGAAGGGAAGAAGCTTACAGATTCAGAGGTTGCAAGAGAAAACATCAACAGAGCTTCTTCACTCACACTTAACACGTCTTTCTCTCCTGCCACTGTCAGTAACTATGTGAGTGTGTGAGTTGGGGTTATTTCGGAGAATTTATATTTCGGACTTCAAATGTGGATTTTAAATGCAGTTAAATTGTCGTGTAAGACTCCGAAATTCGGATGCAATGGCTCTGATGGGGGTACGTGCAAGATCAACGGTTGTTGTTTGAAATTCCTTTGTGTCATGCATTTCCTGTTGTATTTCTTAGATTATCTGTAAGATTACATATCTGAAATTATTAATTATGACTGGGTCCATTTTATTATTTTTTCAGTGAGTAATGAACAATTGAATGTGCCAATGTAAGTGTACTGTTCTCCTCTTTATGAAAATATGATGCAAAAGGTAACAAAGTGGTATAGCCATGCTCGTTAAGCAAACTGTGTGTGAATAATTGAATATTGTAAATCAAAAAGACATGATATAAAAGGTTTAAATTAGTGATCTACCAAAAATAAAGTTTTAAAATTAGTGAATAAATTTCATGATAATCCAAAACTTAACAGTAGTTTATAAATGTAGAATGAAGTGAAAATATATTTGAATATTTGATTATAATTTGAAAATTGGTTATTTACATATTTTTTAAAGGAAATATTTTTTTAATTTATATTAAATAGTTTCTTTTCTTGAAAATTATAACTGTAAATTTTTTAATTTAAATTTAAAATTTATTATGAATTCAAATATCTAAATAATTTTATATTATGAAAATAATATTTGACAATAAAACTAGAGGGTTAGAGTAAGAATGAGAGAAAGAGTTAAAATTGTCTAGAAAAAGTTATGCACTAATAGTCTATAAAGTTTTACAGAGTCATTTAATCATAATCAAATGATAAGTTTATTGACTTTTAAAATAAATATTTTAAAATAATTTAAATAGTAATTTGTGATTAAATGACAATATAAAACTGTTTTATATTATCAATGAGTGTATGAACATTAAACTTTTTTTTAATATAGAAAATGTAAAAAAAACTAAATTCAAAAAAGATAGTAAAAAAGCAATAAGTTAAGACTTAAGAGATTACAAGCTCAAACAAAGTTGGAAGTAACATTTTATAAAATATTTTAAACTAGCTAACTAACATATTTAGATATAAAAATTATAAAAAAAGAAGACCCTTACTTCCAATTGGTTGAACAAGTAGTCAAAAACATATACAAAGTCAATCTCTATTAGACTTGATAGCCTCAAAAACACGTGATCATTCTCACTATAGGGTAAATACTTTAAATTCCTCTTATCTCTAACCAACATAAATTTCTACCTTTTGTCAATCTCTATTGGACTTGATAGCCTCATAACCACACGATCATTTTCACTATAGGGTAAACACTTTAAATTTCTCTTATCTCTAACAAACATAACTTCCTACCTTTCTTAAAAATAGTTAAACTCTTAGCAAACTCGGGTACTAACAAAATCCTCTTCACATCATCAACTACCTAGGAATGACTAATAAATTAAAGTCCCCTTCCTCCAAATCTCTTGTCTAGTTCCTTATAACCCTTTAACTTCCTTTTCTTACATGTTGACAAGATTTTTCTCCATTTCTTTTTCTTTCGCTCAACCTAAGGTAATCTCAAAGTTGCTCTCCTATCATTAACTTCTGTCTGTGCCATTGAAATCTTCTTTTTTGCATGTGACTAAGAGATATATGGAGCTTCTTATTTAACATCCAACCAATTCACCCTCATTGGGTTGGTCTATTATAGGGTAAAATGGTACTTCCAATTTTAACTCCATTGTCATTGAAACCTCTAGCAAAGTGCCACATCCAACCATAATGTCTTCTCCAACAACACCTTCCAACAACTCCGCTACTATTGAGTCATTAATCATTAGTAACCCTCATCGGAATCTCCTCAACACCCCCAACCTCAACATGACTACTAACTCCACTCAACATGTCCATATTCCCAACCACTTGCTCCATAACAAAGAGAAACAAGCTAACAAAGCAAAGAATGGTATGTGTGAACTAGTGGCAGATCCATTATTATTGTTATTTTTATTGTGGGCAAGAAATAATATATGATATTTTTACAAAAAAAATATTGCAAGCTTTCATAAAATATAAAATGTCATGACAAAACAAATCCAAAATACCTACTAATACAAATTATAATAATCAGTATTTTCATATTTTAAAAATGTTATATTTTTTTCATAGTCAATAAAATAAAATAAAAAGGTAAAGTGGTAATTTTAATACCAAATTATTATCTTTTATCTTATATAATATCTTACATTAATTAAAAAATCAAAATTATTCCAGGGGGGCAATACTAATTTTTTTATGGGGACAACAATAAAAATTATAAAATATATTCAGGTAAAACAAAAAATCTTGTGGGCGAAATTATTTTCCCCACACGTCCTAAGGTGGATCCGCCATGTGAACTCAATTGAAAATGACAATAACATAATCCATATCATTGGTGATTTTCACAAAAGTGTAGATGAAGTCAACCCAAATCATAACCATTATAACCAAACATCTAAAGTAGCCACCCAAATCATTAATCATAACCATAGTTACAGGCTCTTATTCAAACAACAATCACACAACACATAAACTCACCCATGATATTGCTTGGTCGATTGACACTCAAACCACTTCGAACATAAGATGTTTGTAACTTCAAAGACAATGTAATCAGTCGTGATATGACTTAATCGATTGACTCACTCAAGCCACTTCACACAAGATGCTTGCGGGTTCTGAGCCTATGTACTCATTCATGATATGACTCAATTAGTCTACTCACTCAAGCCACTTTGCACATAAGGTGCTTGCGGCTTCCAGGACTATGTACTTGACTCATTTAGTCAACTCACTCAAGCCACTTTGCACACAAGGTGCTCACAACTTCCAAGACTATGTACCTGCCATGCTACGACTCAGTTGGATAATTCCATAACCAACAAAGACAAAGAAACAAACCCACCAAATTAGGAAAGTCCGAACAAGAACTTCCACCATCTTAAGAATACAAAGGATCCTTACTAGATCACTCACTTCAACATACATTACTCATGATGGGACTTGAGGTGCTCAATTTGCCAAAATTCTCTTAACATCTTAGTAATTCCTTCTCCTTCCGTGGTTATAGAATCACTACTATAAAACTAGGACAACTTCATAAATCTTAAATAGGGATGAATGTCAAAGTGAGTCTGAATCCGATGAGCCAACCCGACTCACCATGGACTTGGGTTGTGTTAGGCTAAAAAAAATCCAAAGTTTCACAATATTGAGTGAAACTCAATCTGACTCACTTAAGTCGCGGGTCAGACGGGTTTAAGCCAGATTTGTCCATTTAACCCACTTAAAAATATCATAGTATCATTTACTAAAATATAATAGAGTAAGTAGTGAAAATAAATTTGATATTTTGAATTTTAAGACTTTAATGTTGTTGAACTATGACTAATATTTGGATGATTGTATTTTATTTTAAGACTATGGTCTTTTAAGACTTTTGAAGGGTATTTATGAATTTGAGACATTTGAATGATTACTTTAATGATAATAATATATGCTTGAATGATTATTTGAGACATTTGCCTATTAGTCGTATTTGTATTTCAATAATTTGAATGCTTTTGGTGGAAAAATGTCACTTTTTATTTAAAAAAGAGCCAATGCATTTATTTTTGTTTTTACTTTATCTTTTATTTTGATAATTTGGTGACCAGCCCAGGTTGGCTTGACCCATTTAACTCTCAAACCGTGTGGGCGGGGCACGTTTTGACAGGCCTAATCTTAACCAAGAAACTCTCTTAGAATTAGAACTAAACCAAGATATACAAAAAAAACTTGTAAGAACACCTACCAAATTCATTCACAAGAGTCCAACCTTCATATCTAAAAATTACAAATGTGGATTATATTGGTCCTTTTCAAAAACTAATGTACTTGTGCTTAAAGATTTATATTGTCAAATCTTATTTGATAATATATTAAATTGATAAAATCTTATTAAGCGTTTGTATACAACAATTACTTTAAGAACTCATTTGGTGGATAAGATATAATAGGATATGAGAACAAGATAAAAATTTGATATAATAGGAATATGATAAGTTTTAATCATATCAAATATTTAGTGTAAACCATATTACAAACTAGGTAGTTATGGAATATAATTAAATTATGTTTAAATGACAAAAATTACTATTTTGTTAAAATTACATATTTTTTCTTCTAAAAGTTAACTTTTAATTATGAAAGTTAACCAAAAAAGGGCAGATGACCTTTTTTGTCCTTATTTTTTTTATTCACTTTGATTCTTTATCTTTTTAAAAGTTCATTTTGGTCATTTATCTTTTTAAAATAATTCAAAATGATTCTTCCATCAGTTTAAAATTACTCAAATACTGGCGACTTTTAGCTGCCACAAAATATATTTTTCTCAAAACTCTTTCTTCTCCCTCTGATGGTTTTGGCCACTATTTTCTCATAAAGACATCGGCATAGCTGATTTAAAACAAAGAAAGTGAAAAAAAAAATACCATTTTTATAAACACCTCCAAAGTTTACTAACATGCTGACAACCTTGTTTTACATGTTCCAAGTTCTGTCAAAAGCCACAAAGCTTTCAAATTTGACAAGCAAGAAACATGAAACCAAAACCCAATTCAAGTGTTACAAAATTAATTGTACTTTGCACCCAAAAAAGATTGTACTATAATAATAAGAAGAAAAAAGTCCAAATTTTAGGACTTGAAGAGCATTTCCACAAACATCTTCTGAATGACAAAATGATGATACTATACACACACAAAAGAGAGAGAGAGAGAGAGAAAGAGAAGAATTAGGAATCACAATAGCACTTAATTGAGACGTTGAAAATTGAATCAGAACCAACTGGACAATGGGAAATAGAGAGAAAAAGAACAACATTGGAATGAAGTCTACCTTGAGGTGTCAAAGACGAAGCGATAGAAAGGGGTTACGACTTGAAGGCTAATTTAAAGATAGCCATGATCAATACATTTGTGGTAGCTTTTAGTCACTAATATCTAAATTCTAATTAACGGTGTTAACATTAAACTTATCGAATAATCATTTTAAAAAGATAAAGAATCAAGATGAACTTTTTCAAAATAAAGGATCAACGCGAACAAAAAAAAAAGATATAGGACCAAAAAAGTCATTTGACCTAAAAAAAATAATTTTGACTAAATTATACAAAATTATATTTTATTTATATGGTTACTTTTTTAAAAATTGTATAGTATTTTAAAATTGTAATTATTATTCAAATATTTTTCTTTAAAGCACAAATAATTATTTGTTTTAAATATTTGAATTAATAATAAAATTTAAATTTACATATCAAAATTATTATAAATATATAAATATGTCTAATAAAAATTATAATTTAATCCAATTTATATATATATATATAGTTTATTTTATTATATTGCTTCCTAAATCATATTCTAGGATATGATAAGAGATGCACATCCTATTAATGCAATAAACAATGAATTATAATAGAATATGATAATTATTCTATTTTATCTTATATTTCTATTATATATGAAGTAGTATTTTAAAAATCGACCTGATGACTAATCCGATCAGATCATTGAGTCACTGAGTCAGTTCTAATTTACCTGCATGACCCGATATATATGTAATATAAAAAAATATAAATTTTTTATATTTGTCTTAAAATATTTTAAAAAAATCACAAATTAATATAATTTCATAATATAGATAATTAGATACCAAAATGTTAAAAAAACATTATTGTCCAAGTTCAAACAAACAAGTAACAAAAATCACAAACATAAATAAATAGTTAAATAAGTTTAAGTTCAACATATGTTCTTAAATATGTTCAACTTTTTTCTATGATCAAGAGGCATAAAGTAAGTCATTGTCATTTTCAGGAACTTCTTCATTAAAGAACTCAGAAGAATCTCCCATTGTAACTTCATGATCAACATTACTTTCACTGAAATTCATGTTTTCCATGGGATTACCTTGTGCTTTATCAACATCATCATCATCCAAATTTAAAGGACCTATGACAAAAAAAAATAGATAGAAAGTAGTACTTACTAATTAGCATTTAGAGATAACAAGTATGAAACAAATTTAAAATAAAAATATGATTAAAATATACCAATATCATTTGAAAGTGGTTGAGTGGTCATATTTGCAAGGTCTTTGCGTAATGCATCCACCTCCTCATTGGTTAAGAATGGTGGTGAATCCTCCATTACCCAATCAACATGGTCATCAAGTGTTTCCAATTTAATAGGATCATAGCTTTGTTGTCTCTTTGTCCTGAGCACATGTACAAAAATGTAACCATATGTAATAGAAAGATAAACAATGAACAAAGAATAAAAATATAATAATAACTATTTTGCAACCTCAAGTTGTAATAAATATAGACTAAATCAATAAGTTTCTAATGCTCCAACCTTTTTTTTTTATAATGAATGTGCTCAAATACACTCTAATTCCATTCACAACCTTAAGCACTACAAGTTTGGCTTAAAATACGAATAACCATCTTTTGCAAATGTGGTACCCCACATCCATAAGATGTCCGCCATTGATATAAAATATTGCATGTCATAAAATAAATTAATAACAAATAAAGTGATAACTAACAAATAAATATTCAGAAGGATTAAAATTTAAAAGTTATAAATGTTACCTGGCATGATTGTACTTCGTTCATCCAAAGCAGCTTGTCTTCCAAAATCCAGCTCAACATTATTATAAATTATCTTTTCACTAGTTAGTTTAGTTCGCAACTGACTATCTCCGTGAGCATACCTTTCAATGACATCCAACAAATGAGTTGTTGTAGTCATATGTTGTTCAAATTCTTCCTCATTAAACCGATAAGCATGATTTAACCAACAACCCGTGGAATGGAGATTTTTGTAAAGTTGTGAATCCCAATGATGATCTAAGATTTTCAAGTAAGGCTTCCATTTTGTTTTATTTCTTTGAAACCTCCTTACAATCTCTTCTCTAGCTTTATACATGGCTCAGTAAAGAAAGCCCATAACAGATTTATCTTCACTATCAACCATATTATGCAACACATATAAAAGTGGCTTAGTGAGTTTCACTACTTCAATACATTTACTCCAAAATCCAGAGTCTAAGACTTGATCCACAAATTGTTTTGCCTTGGCTTCTTTGACATAAGTTGAGTTTGTCCATTCTTTAGATGTTACCATGACTCTTAATGCATCTTTTTGAGCCAAAATACTTTGCAAAGCAATGAAATTAGTGGCAAAGCGAGTAGGAGCATGACAAAGTATTTTCCTTTCACATGTATGCTTTCTCATAAAAAACAAAGTAAAACAATGATTATAAATATATTTAATAACTTTTGAGGCATGTGACACAGCTTTACAAACTTCCTCCAATTTCCCCATGTCTTGCAACATCAAATTGATGCAATGTGTTGCATAAGGAGACCAAAACAATTTAGGAAACTTTTTTTCCAATAACCTATCAGCAACAACATAATTGGCAACATTGTCAGTTACTATGTGAACTACATTTTTAAGACCAATACATAACACGACATCCTTGTAAAACTTAAATAATAAATCAACAGATTTAGAGACATAAGTGACATCAAGAAATTTTAGAAAAACATATCCTTTAGGACAATAAACCAAAAAATTGATAAGAGTTCTCATTTTTCTATCAATCCACCCATCTGCCATAAGAGTACAGCCAATTTTTTTTCCAAATGGAACGGTAATCATCCATAAGTTTATGCACATCATCAACCTAACTATTTAACAAATCACCACGAAGACAATGCATACTTGGAGCCTTGTATCCTGGACTCATGCTACAGAGAACATCAATCATAGGTTAAAAATATGCTGAATTAGCTACAATAAATGGAATAGATGCATTAATGAACCATTTAGTAATAGTAAGGTCACACCTTTGTATCACTTGTTTCTTTTGTAGCAAACTTTTCAATGTGAGTTAAGATCCAGGAGTGGTTCTAGGTTGAAAATAATTTCCAATACGACCACTTGTCTTCACTTTTTTAGTTGTCTTTTGTGTTTGTTCACTTTGTTGTTCCACTTCTATTGGCATTTCACCACCTTCTTCACTGGGTGAATAAAAATCAAGTTTTTCATCAATTCTTCTCTTCTTATTCTTGCTCTTATTGTCTTCAATATTCAGTTTCATTTGATAACGAACATCGAGAGGCACCTTCTTGCACAGAGAAACTTGACCCTTTTCACCAGCCAAGTGACTCTTATCTATTCCCCCTTAACAATTTTGTCACACCAAATACACATCATAGCATTCTTGTCACCCTCCTAAATGAGCTTACAATGTGTCCAAGCTATGTCAGTCTTCCCACTAATATTAGGCCTTGAATTTTGAGTAGATGTTTCTTAGGATATTGGTGTTTCACAAGATGTCATCTATGATACAATTAAACACTTAATAAATTTAAACATTTTTTCATGAATTTATCATGTTTATGGATAAATATACTTATTTTTAAAGTTTAAGAAACAAAATCATAAATACAAAAGTCCAGTCACATTTTCAAGACAACTTTTTTGACAAACTACAGAGTACAGACCAATAATGTTAATCATTATGTTTCCATGAAAGTTGAACATTTTCATGTTGAAAATAGAGAGAAAAATCAACATAGAAATGTGCATTTATATCGAGAACTTGAAGCGAGAACAGAAGATTAGCCCAATTGTTACCAACGCAGGACTGGCCAAAGATGAAGGTGGCTGTCGGACTAAGCGAGAACGAGAGACGACGGACCTGCACGAAACATGATGGCGCAAAGTTGCGACTTGCGAGAACTTGAACCGACGAACGACTGAAGATGATGGAGAACTCTCAAGGTTGAAGACAAAGGCTAAAGCTGCGCTACGTGAGAGTCTCAAGGTTTCTAACAAAACCTAAATCAAAACGACGTCGTTTCAACATTTATCTTCAGAGAAGAATTTTTTTTGACCCAGTTCGGGTTAACGGGTCATTAGTTCGACCACAGACCCGACCGGATCATTCTGGGTGGATCTGGGTTAGAAGCACAGCCGATCCAATAGCTCACCCAACCCAATCTAGCCACCGATTCATGGTTCGATTGATCGGATCGTTCTGAATTTTTAAACACTGATCTGGAGCACCAAATGGATAGTATATATAAATTAAACTCTAAAAAATTAATATATGATAAATATTTGTAAATTTTAAAGACTAATGTAAAGTTTGTTTTTGTATTAAACTAATGTATCCAACTTTTGACATTGCTCAAGGATAAATTTGGTGTTCAATTTCTAAATTGTAACACAACAGCATATAACATGGATTGATTAGAGCTACGGGATCATCATCACTCCTGCACAACATTTATTACACGTACTTTTGTCACCCGAGATAATTACTTTCATCAACCAACAACAGTAGTTACCAATATGCACGGAAAGGTGACAACCTCAAAGGTAAAATGTTTATTAAACTAGAGACAGATTCTTGAGACTGGTGTCGTTTTGGTGAGTAGTATTCATGAACAGTATAAAACCCTACAGATTCTGTTGATATTTAAAAAAGAAGCTACACAATGGAAGCCCACCAAAAGCCTAAATTGATAAATACAAGTTTGTTCTGTTCAGATTGGATGGATGCTAAGAGTAAGTTATAACCACTTCCACTTAACAAGTGTACAGATGAAGCATGCATAACTAGGGTTATATAGTATACATAGCTAAACCTATCTCCAAGCCGTCAAGTCTACTCTTCAATCAGGCTTCAACCTCTCGGCCTGTAGATGGTGCTTCATCTTTCTCAGCATCCTCTTCTCCGTCCTCGTCGTTTGCTTCATCAGCTAGTTTTGTCAGCTCTTCCTGAATCATGAATTTTATAGATGCCTTTCTCGAAGTGAGATCCATATCAAATTGTTTAGCTTAAAAAACGAAGAGCAATTTTGTTAGGCGTTTAATTTTGAGTTATAATCTAACATTTTTCATTTTCATGAATTGTCAAATTCCTACAATTGTTCATATTATGTAAATGATAAGAATACATAAACAATACAACCTTAAAATTAAAATCCTAGATCATTCAAGAGAAAGAGCTCTTGTGAATTGTAACTCAGATTTGAGGATAATACAAGTCACTTGTTCTCAGGACTCGTTCTCAAAGGCACAAAAGTAGCACTTACTCTTATAATTGCAACTGAGAAAAGGTATAACTATAATTATGTATTTGAGCAAAAAAGTAAAAAGGATCCATACCAAGTTTCTTCAGAATGTCAGTAAATGTGGCCTGCAAAACGAGAAAAATGGCTTTTAATTTTAGATAAGACAGAATATTCAGTAGACATTGAATAAATTATTGACCTCGTCTGGTTCATGGCCATAGAGACTATCTATTGCATCTAGTATGTCAACACATCCAATGCATCATTCTCATCTCTACTACTTTGAGTATATTCTTTTGTTGGCTTTTTACTGCCTAACATGGTAACATTCAACATTATACAAGATAGCAGTTCCATTCAGTTCCACTAGATTTAGCTATGTATTAAATTAAAATTTCAACTAGTTGCAGAATTATGTAAAATTTATTCCAAAATCTTACCGTATTGAAGTCAACTTCTTTAAGAATTTCACATATCGCATCACGCAACTGATTATCACTGGGCCTCGACTTCTCTTTCTTCTTGCCTTTTCCTCTAGTAACCTTTTCTGCTTAGTACAACAGAAAGATGTTTTATAATGTACATGGGATGAAGATGATTAATACCAAAATCATTATCAACTTTTCAATTAAAAACATTCGCATTTAAACTAATTAAAATGGAAAAACAAAAGTGCTGACTAGTAATACCTGAATGATTGGTTTCAGCTAAAATTATTTTTACTAGAACACAGCAGGCATTCAAATCAGAACATTTTCAAATGAAATAATGACAACAAAGGAAAGCTCAATATATCTACCAGTTTTCTCTTTGGAGGCAGACTTAGTTGGTGTTGACGTCTTTTGCTTTCCTCCTTTCTCATTTTTCTTCTTCCTTGAAAATACCTTTGGACTTTCATCACTATCCTCATCAGACTTTGACAGGTTGAATGATGGTTTCTTAGGTGCTCTTTTTGGTGGTGAGCGAGATTTATTGGGAACTGTAATTTTGTCAATTTTACTTTTCTTAGCAGATTCTTTCTTTGTGGATGATGTTTTAGAATGTTTTTTCTTTTCTTTTATATCTTCAGATTCACTCCCAGAATCACTTTTGTCTTCATTTTCAGATTTCTCTGGTGTTTCATCCTCAGATTTGTCAGTAACACCATTTTCATTTTCCTCCTCGTTTTCTTCATCTTTCTCATCTTCTTCTGACTCATCTGTGTCAGATGCACTCTTTCTCTGCACTACTCTAGAATCTTCATTTTTCTTCTGATTCTGAAAAATACATGCCAAAATGTTGAGCAAACCAAATAACTAATGAGAAGCTCCCAATAAAACTAAAACAACACATATCACTTGTGTAGTTGTGTTGATACTGTATTTTGGATAATATGGGATTAGACTACCAAGAGCTCATCCCAATACAACTATTTTTTGGGGGGCCATCATAGCAACAGAGATTTAGACCTAAGACCAATGTTGTCAAAATTGCAATTCTACTAATAGGATTGTATGATCCCACAGGATTCTAGCTTCTTCCATGTTTGTTTACACCAAAGATCCTTAGTCCTGGAATTTGAGTAGGATCACCAGGATTGCTTGTGAGACCATCAAATTAGAAAACTTATTCAAGCTTCCAACCCACTCTTGGATTGGGTGGTGCAACTCAAAAGAAAAGACCAAGATTTTCTTCAGGGTTGTGCAATACTCTCCCAACCATTTTGCCTCCTATCTCCCTACCAGACCAGAGCTTCCCTTCGCTGGTAGCCTATTTAGTGGGTCTGATCTGTCCTCTGGTCTGAGCTAACCTCACTTGATCCACAACCAGTGATTTCAGAACCTGAATCCCTAAATCCAAGTTGTCTCAGCCTCTCCAAAACACTCTATCTCCCTTTTCTCTATGAGATCTCATGAATGTTTGACCCCTCTGGCTCTCTATGCCACTACAGCTTCTGTTCTCTTTTGTACAGGAAACTTTACTCTCTAATCCTCTTGCTTTGCAACACTTGCGGCTCTTTTTATATGTGGGGGGGATACCCATGGGCTTCGTTTGAAATATAATGGCCTAACTTATTTTTTCATTTGATTTCAAAATCATTATCAAATATAAAATAATTGAGACATTAATAATTAATAGGCTGAATTGCGATTTTGGTCCCCCTAGTTTCTCAAATCCATGATTTTAGTCCCCTTGGATTTTAATTGTAACATTTGGTCCCCCAGTCTTATAAATTGGTGACTTTGGCCCTCTAATAGATTATTAACAAATAATTATGATTAATTGAGTTATTAAGTTAATTATAAATTAATCAAAATCATTAATTATTAAAAAATTGAATAAAAAACTATTAATCTTGATTTTCTACAACATTGTGCTCTTTTTCTTCTCTGCAAATACCTCTTCTACCTTCACTGTCGCACGCAACTCTATGAGCAGTAACACCACATTAGGGTTAATAGTCTTTTATTAAAGTTTTTTAATGATTAATAATTTTTATTTAATTTATAATTATTTTAATATTTCTAATAATCACAATTATTAGTGAATAATCTATCAGGGGACCAAAATTGCAAATTTATAAAACTAGGGGGACCAAATGTTACAATTAAAAATTAAGGGGACCAAAATTGCAATTCAGCCTAATTAATAACAATAACAAATATCAAAATTCTAGAGGTATTATTGCATGTATTAGTTAATTATATTATCATATTTTCATGCTATTAATAGAACTTGTAACAAGTGTTTTTAGTGCTGTCCTCTCCGCTATTTAGTGAATCAAACGCACCCTTACTGACATGGGATAAGAACAACTAGTCATTCACTTGGACAAGAACAATTCCATGATAGCAAAAGTTGCAAACTTGCAATGCAGAGAGCATGAACAAGCGAAACTGAGATAAACATGCATAATCCAAACGAATGCAAGACTGATATTCTACAACATGAAACACACACAAATTATAGTTCTTTGCTTAAATCACATTTCACATTCCGGCAGTTAAAGGAGAGATACCTTCACAGAACGTCTTGAAGTTGTCCCAGATCTTGATGAACCCCGTTTTACAACACGCTTGCGCTTTGTTCCCTTACTGAGCTGATAATAGTTAAAACATAAATAATATGAATATTGTCATCAGAGCATAGTTGCCAAGGTAGAAAGAAATTACCATAACAATTAACAAGGATAAAAAATGAAACACTAAAGAATAAAGAAAACCTTCTCTTTTTCTGCCAGTAACACAGTTGTGGTTGCATGAGGAGCAACTAAAAAGTCTATAAGCTTAGCAATAATATCTTCCTGCATAAGTAGAAATCTATAAGCAATAATAGGGCTGTGTTAAATGGTATTAGTCAAAACGCATCAATAATGCTTAACCAACACACCTTCCTTGATGTTGCCTTGTTAATTGTTATGTCAAGCACATCACAGAATTCCAGCAACTTCTCTTTATTACACTTGTCAAGTTTTTCTTTTACTTTAATCATTTGCTTTTCCTGCAGTAACAATATTTGGACTTTAGAACCTTTGGCAGACAAAGGACTTCAATCAGAAAAGCAAGAAATCAGAAAAAGAACTCACCATAAACAAAACCCTATGGTTGTAACGTATGATATAGTTGCATGTTATGAGTACCAATTTTCTTAATATATAAAGGTTATAATTACCTCATTGTCACGCCACACAAAACCAGAAAACCTTAATATATTACTCTTGATCTCAACTGCCTGCAGAAGAGTAAAAAGAGCACAAGAAAGCATAATAACATCAGTGTGACATTTTAACACCGGGTAAGTTGAGTGTTAACTTTTTAACAATCTAGGCAACCAATACCCCATATCCTGAACTAAAGAGGTGGCATAATACAAAAACTAAAAAAAAATGTCAATGGAGGCGGTATAACAACAGTAACAAAAAATACAGATAGTTAATGAAGTAAGACATACCTTCCCCCTCCTTCCAAAGAGAATTGTATGGAGCAATTTGAAGGTATCATCAGTCTTCCTTCTAGATAACTTAAATGCCACTAAAGCAGAAAATGCAAGAGGCATTAAGTTTTAGTTGTTCTGAAGAACAAACATGCATTCGCGCTTCATAGCATAATGAATGTAATCAATGTATATAAGAACAAAAAATAAATAAATCCCCCATATATCGTGTCAAGTTCATTTATATATTGATAACAGGAACCTTTCCTATTACTGCTAACACTCTCCCATTATCTTGAGTGCTAAAGATTCCATAGACCAGACAGTTGAATGACATTAAATAACATGGATAAACTATAATTAGCTGATATTTCCAAGTTTGAGTCATTATTATTGTCATTGAAGATGCAGTAAGTGGGAAAAGGAAATATACATAAATATTTTCCCCTTTTAATAGGAAAAGAAGGAAAGCAAAAGGTAACTATTTTATAAATAGATGAAACTAAACACGAGAATCAAATCAGTATAAGCTAATAGATTTTGCCAATAGCATTATCAAAGTAACAACTAATGTTGTAAGGAACATCAACTCTTGAAAATCTTCAGGGTGAGGGGCTTGATATTTTGGGGGGGAAGATGTAAGCATATATCCTTGGCTCACATAATCATTGAATTGAAGGGTCACAAATCACAATAACCCTATAATTTTAAAACCTTCAATCAAACATCTCTACAAATGGCACATCCTTGACCATAATTGGGAAAGTACAGAAACAAAATATATCTGGCACATTTCTTGCCTGATATTTATGTTAAATTCAATTCATACACATATAGCAAGATTTTGTCATCAACCAAGGGAGAATGTGAAATGCCTGTGTAAGTACATTATGCATTATATCAACTTCTGCTGGTTTGAGCATATACAGAAGGGAATTAAAACACCATTATCGAAAAAGAATTCAAAAAAGGAAAGCACCATACCATTTGGTATATTTTTTAAAGGTGTACCACGACCCTACAATTTGAAATAGAAGCTGTAAGGAAATTAAGTTAAAATAAATGCATAATTAAGGGTAAATATTTCAAATATGAAACTGAAAACAAATACCTTTTCAATGTGAAATTCTTTGGTTGCATCTTTATCAATTGATGCTACCAACCTCTCCACTGACTTCCTTTCCCGCACAGGGCGATCAATAGTAGGAGTCCTTGGCTCTATTTTCTTCAGTTCCTTTCTTTTTTCTTTCACTTTCTCCCCATCGATCTTCCCTCTCCCACCTTTTTTTGATCCTTTCTCACCCTTACTATCTTCTGCCTTCTCTTCTTCGTTTGACTTATCAATATTATCCTTATCCTCATCATCCTCTTCCTCCTCCATTGCCACATCTTTTTTCTCCTTTTCATCGCTCTCCTCCTCCTGAATGCCACCCGCTACTTCCATAGCATCTACTTCTGGGTTCTCAGTTTGCACTTTTTCATTTTCTTGTTTACCTTCAATTGTTTCCTTAACCTCAGTGTCTTCATCCATTTTATCATTCTCAGATATATGATCATCTTTCTTATCCTCTTCTATTTCTTTCAACTCATCACCTTTTTTATCTTCTACTTTTTTCACACCATCAACTTCCTTATCCTCCTTGACTTCTTTCACACCAGATGCACCATCAACTTCCTTATCCTCCTTGACCTCTTTCACACCATCAATTTCCGTATCCTCCTTGACTTCTTTCACACTATCAACTTCCTTACCCTGCTTTACTTCTAGACCATCAACTTCCTTATCCTCTTTTACTTCTCCCACCCCATCTTCTTTCCTTTCCTTGTTTACTTCTTCCACCCCATCTTCTTTCTTATCCTCTTTTGCTTCTTCGACTCCATCTTCTTTCTTATCCCCTTTTGCTTCTTCCACAACATCGACTTTCTTGCCCTCTTCTACCCTTTCCATACTATCAGCTTGCTTATCTTCAATTTCTTTTACAATATTTTCTTTCAACTCTTTGATTCCATTGTTCTCCAAGACTTTTCCTCCATCAGTTTCCAAGTCCTTTTTCTCAGTAATTACATCCGAAGTATTCTCCTGCAAGCTCTTTCCATTTGAATCAATCTTAGAAACTTCATTCGCTGGTTCTTCCTCACCCATAATGGTCTTATTTACAGTAAATATACAAAATTACTATTTCTTAAGCACACACTCTTAAATTGCAAAACTGAAGCCTACCTGGAGATTAAAGAAAAACATTTAGTACAAGTATGACAAAGACTCAAACAGCAAAGTGCAAGAAAGGAGGGAAAACTAATCGATAAAAACTAGCTACAGTGGAAGCACATTTGAATAAGGAAAATATTTTAAAATTAAACTCAGGGTTATTTTTTTTTTTTTTTTTTGATAAGCAACTCAGGGTTATTGACAGCATGCTTTAGTGGTGCTATAGCAGCAGAGCGGCGATTAGCCCCAACAAAGCTGCTATCAAGGGAAGTTTTCATGGTCATGGCTGAATCACAACCTGTGTTCTATAGCACCATGACAACGATGAGTATCTACTTCATAAAAAACCCATTTTGGCCTTGCTCCAGTGTCATTTAGGGCTTTTTGAGGTCTAAAAATAAGATTTTACCCTTGGTTAGCAGTGTTATTAAATTGTAGGAAGCCTTATACGATACATGCTATTTAATGTGATTCTCAGTTTCAGCAATATAGATTGGTAGGCAAATTGTTTAGGGTCCTGAATTTCACCTTGAATCGCCTGAATCGTTCTCAAATTGTGCTAAATTTCAGCATTGCACGATTCTATTCAAGACCAGGTTGCACATATAATTGGGTGGGATCATACATGACCAAGTTCTGAAAAATTCTTAAAAATGCTGTCTTAGAAAAAGAAAACCACCAAAAGGGAGGGAAACAGCCTATCTAAACACTCCAATGTTATCCACACAAAATCTGAAAATACTTTAGAAAGAAAACCTATTTTTCTTTTCTCCTCTCTCTGCCCCTCCCCACACACTACCGTGCTACATGTGCTTCATATATTCTTGGTTTCCTACTATTGAAGATTTTGCTGGTTGGTGGTATTGGGTATCCTGCCTCTATTTAGGTATTTTTTATACTTGTTGTCTCTCATCTTTGCTGCTGCCTTTATACTAATTTGGGCTTTGTTCGGTCTGGGTGAAGAATGGTTCACATAAAAAAGGAGACTAATATTACTTTATTAGTTATATCTTGAGCTATTTGGCTTCACAGTGCCAATATATATGCATTTTGATGCGTTTCTTCATGTTAAAATGCTGTCAGATTTATGCCTTTTTAGTTACTGATCATGAATTTGTGAGCTGAATATATTAATTTTAACTATTGACCTTGAATCTTACGATTCACAATACAGTTCAATTCATAATTCAAGAAATAGGCCTTCCAATTCATGATTTGAATCTAAATTTGACAATCAAATGGTTAGACAGAAAAAGAAAAAGAAAACTATCCCCTGGCCCCCTAAATCAGCCACAACCATGTTCTATGAGGAGCCAAACATAGCCTTTTTCTCTCTTACTCTTCTCCAGAGAGGACCCTTTCTCTGGCTGTTTTCTTGCAACTGCAACCAAGCAGCCTTCTTTTCTATTACTGTTTCCAACACTTCTGCTACTACTTGTATGCTTTTCTCTAGACCTATATTATGACTTTTCATTGATAATTATGAATATGTCATGAATTTTTAGTATTTTTAGATTAAATATGTAATTATGTATAGCATTGAATATTGATTATATATCTGTATTAAAAAAATAAACCATCCATCTCGCTATAGGGTGTTTAGGGTTGGCTGCTACGCACTGCCATGCTGCACTGATAACTATTACTGAACCACAGTGGAGTCAAATTATATTTTTCAGTCATAACAACAACAAAATTATACTAACAATAAAGAAAAAAAATGATTATATTTACCAAATGTCAATTAATTGCAATGAACATGAAAATTAGCCCCCTCATAAAACCAACAAAGGAATGCAGTTAATAAACAAAAAGTCAACATGACAATACTCAACACTGTCCAGCAGGGGAGGAGGAATAATAAAATTTTAAAAATTATCAATCTTTGAATATTGATTTTGCACCATTTCCGGAGCAAATTGCATCACTCCTATTCGAGCAATTCCAACAATAAAATTCTCACCAGAGCACAGGAAAGCCAGGGTGGCAAACTTAAAAAATATCAATTTCTCTTCTTCTTAATTACATCAAGTGAGAACTTTTGAAGTCAAACTTAACCAAAAGTATCAAATCAAAGTAAAATCCCAATTTTGAGTACTTTTTTCAATTCAAAGCCCTAAAAATTCCTCACCCCAATTTCCCCCATCCCATGCAACAATTAACTCTAGAGAACATAAAGATACAAAATTTTCAACCTAAAACGGTGCGTGAGAAGGAAAATTGGAAGAGAAGAGGCTTACAGATTCCGAGGTTGCAAGAGAAGAACATTAGAACAGAACACAGAGCTTCACTCACACTTTGCACGTCTTTCCCTCTCTGCCACTGTCAGTGACTAAGTGCGTGAGGGTTATTTTGGAGAATTTATTGTTCGGACTTCAAATGCGGATTTTAAATGCCGTTTAATTGCCACGTAAGATGCTGAAATTCGAATCGAATGGCTCAGATGGGGTTATCGTGGGGTACGTTCATGATCCACGGTTGTGGTTCAAAATTCGGGATTAATATTGTTTGGTGTGTCTGATTGCCGCTGCACATAATAAAAATTAAGCAACATAACAGAATCTTACATCACCCACTTCCCTTTGTGTTTGGTTCAAAGTTGTTTATGTCATGCATGTCGTGCTGCGATTTATAAACTATTATTACCCTTATGATTTTGTATCCGAAACTATTAATCATAACTAGTTAGAAATTATTTTTCAAGGAGTTGAAGTATTATGCTTGTAATGAATAATTGAACATGCCGACACTAGAATCCTGCTCCTCGATTTATAATGCAAATATTTAAAATTAGTGATAAAAAAATTTGAAATTAGTGGATAAGTTAGAAGAGAATTGAAAACTTAATAGTTTATAAATATAAAATGAAATGAAAATATATTTATTTATTTTTACTGAATTCACAATTGGTTTCTATACCTATTTTTAAATTATTATTATTTTATCTTAATAATTAGAATAGTTAGTTTTTTACTTCTAACTTTAAATATTTTTTATGAAAATAATTAAAATAAATGGATTTATATTATAATTTTGCATTATAAAAATTATATCCGATAATGATAAGAAAGTATTAATCCATTAGGACCAATCTAGTGGTGTGAGTTGAGGTAGCTGGCTTATATGAGGTCCTAGGTTACTAACATACTTTCTTTAAAACAAAAAAAAAAAGTTATCAACATGTTAGTACTAAACTCAGACCTCTTTAAATAAAGTTTTATATTTAAGTTTTGTAAGTGAAAATTACGTAATTAAGAAGGAAGACTTACTTAAAAAGTTAATTATTAATAAAATCAATAAATATTTTCACTCATAATTATGATAACAAAAAAATATACGAGATCTTAGGTTCAAAGCTTCATTTTTATTGTTGTAAAAATAAAGTGTTAAGAATTTTCCAATATACAAGGTAGTAAAAATAAAAACAATAAATTAGGAGTTTACGTGTTTAAATGCTATATGAAGTAATATTTAAAAAAAAAAACTACAAATCACTGAATTAAATCCTTTTATCAAACATAGTTATTTTCTCTAGAAAAAATTAAATATGTTTCATGCCTTTATTAGAGGCAATTGTCATGAAATTTGAAGTGGTTATAACAACCAATTTAGTTACAATTTTTGTTTTACGGCCATTGCATTTAGAGAGAGAAAAAAGTTATGTATGAATAATGTAAACGCAAATTTATATTATCATGTGATTATAAATTATTACGTATAATAAATTTATTGATTTTTCTAATAATAATTATTTTAAAATTTATATTAATAATGATTTTTTTATTAATTGATAGTACAAAAATGCATGACAGTTAAACTCTTGTATTTATATACCTATTGTACTAACACGTGAATATTAATTAATAGATTAATAGCACTAGTTACTTCTTGCTCAACATTTTCATCAAGGTATTAAGAACTTTTCTTTATTGGGCTAAGCTTCATTCATCAAAGGAGTATCATTTTCTCTCTTTCAATTATGTTTAATTGTTCAAAGTTAATTTATTAAAATTAATTCTACTTAACTTTAAAACAAATGGAGTAATGGACTCTAAATATCATATTTTTCTTGGTTTCTAAACAAACACAGGAAATCTGAATTCTGAACATATATTTTTCAAAATATTGGAATAATTTAAGGAAATGTCTTCTAACCCAACAATTTTTTCGAGATAATTTCCTGTTGTCATCGATACATTGAATGGGCGAAAACAATGAAAAAGAGCTCCGCCATACTTAGATTATAGATGGGGCAAAAAATTAACGAATTTTTCACCCCCAATAATTAAAAATAAAAAATATCCAAATAATATAATTAAAAAATTATTTACATAAATAATAAAAATAATTAATTAAAGTGAGAAATCGGTTCCTTCCAGACGGATTTCTCAACTTCGCTTATTTTTTTTTTTCCATTTTTATGTTGTGAAATTGGTTCCTAAATCGGTTGTGTTATTTTTTATTTAGCATCAACTAAGCTAATGCAAAATATAAGAAAATTACAAATATCATTAGAATTATTTCAATTATTATTTAACCTTTCATTATGTAATTATATTTCACTGTAAATTTTATAATTATAATATATTTTCATTTTTGTACTTATATTTTATAATTTTAATAAAAAACTGAAATAAAGATTAATAAAGTAGATATGAATGAAAAAAGTACTTATGTTTTTTTAAAGTGTTTTTTAATAAAATAAAGTAGTTATTCTTTTATAATATAATATAAGTATTTTGTATTGATTTGATCAATATTAAACTTTATGATACAAAAAATAACACATTGTGAAAATCGATTTCAGAACGTAAAAATGAAAAAAAAATAAAAGTGAGAAATCAGATTGGAGGAATTGATTTCTCATCTTAAAAAGTGAAAGTGATTTGTATTATTTAGATGATTTTTTCATTTTTTTATATTATTGGGATGAAAAATTCAAAAATTAACTTTATAAAATATACATTTGTCTTCTTCTTAAGGGTAAAAATGCACTTTGCTCTGTTTTCTGCAAAATGCGTAGCTATACTAGCTAGCACATCAATAGGAAAGCCTCAGACTATTATTAATGCCATTATTTTACATATCAACTCCATATATTCTTTATATTTTATCTGTCTAAATAAAGTTGCAAAGGAAGATTTGAAAAAGAAAAGAACAAACAAATTCATGACTAGCACTTTAAAAATGCTCCTTTATGGATTCCCAGGCCGTGTCTAAAGGCGTTTAAAATATTAAATATATTATCACCTTATTATTCACTCTTGGGCATCCAATATATGTATTAGAATCTTCTTATTATCGCAAATCTTGATTTAAGCCCTGTTAATTTTTCAACCTATTCGTTATGTAACTTCTGTTATTTTACGTCGAGCCATTTATTCAATTATTTAGTTTTACTATAGTGGTAATTAGTGATTACCATCAAAACATGAGATTGTTAAATATTTGGCTTGCTAATGTTAAGTGATGTATCAGGAATGGTTTAGCATATTTGAATCCAACTAATAGTTAATAATTAAACCGAGCTTAAATATATAAATAAATTTATGTGCAGAGTATTTAACAATAGCACTTGAGGCTAGCATATGCTAAATTAGATTGACTGTAGTTTAATTTGGACTCGAGAGACAAAAATGATAAGGAACACACAAACATAGTCTTGCCATTAGCAAGTCCATTGAATCAAAATGGCAAGTTAATATTGGTGAGCACAAAATCTTCCTCAACATCAAGAAGAAAAAGAGTTAAAATACATCAATCACTAAGAACACATTCATCTTGAAAATATGCCAACTCCTGCTTCAATCTGAAATCTGGATTATTGATAGATCCCATGGAAATATCAATCTCAATTAAGTTTTCATCCTCATTCATGTCATTGATTTCTTCTAAGAGCTTCATTAGGCCTTGCTGCTTGAAAATGGAATCTGGCAACTTGGTTTGCAATTTTTGCTTAGGATCTTCAATCAAGTCAGGAAAGTGGCTGCTTGGAAGGTTAATTTCAATCAAGCTATCCTCTTCCTCCTCATCCTCCTCATAATCATCATCAGAATCCAAGATTTCAGAAATAATATCCTCATTTTGATTTCCAATGTGATACATCTCAAAACTTTCCCCCATTATTGAGCCATCACTGCTTTCACTATCTGATGGAAGTGAATAATCTGACTGCATATCTTCTTGTATCCTCTGCTCTTGAACATTGAGCTCAAAAATTTCATCCATGATAGAAAAATTGCCGCTTTCACTATCAGTTAGAAATGAATAGTCGGAATGTGCTTCAGCTTGCTGCTCAAGATTCACATCAGGATCACTTTGTTGGTTTACCTCAGTATGAGTAACTTCTAGTGAAGGGTGTAGCTCCTCTTTCTGCTTCTCATCTTGTGACCCTTTTTTCTTTGTCAGTGTGATAAGAAACATGGTAGATAGAAGAGCAATTGGTATTGTAAGAAGGAAAGGGAAGGATTTAGAAATTGAAAAGAAAAAATAAAATGAGACCAGAAGAAGAACAATAATGATTGGTGGGAAAGTGCTGAAATTGGCACACAGCTTGGAACAAATTTGATACTTATATGCTTTCTCCATCATCACTGACTCAGAATATACTTACTGCTTCAAGGCCAAAAATATATGCAAGAACTGATGAAAGAAGATACTTAGATCTATGCGAAAAACTGCAGACAAATACCTCAAGTTTTGTTCAATCTGCACTTTTTTGTGTCTTAAACTACAGATTGTGACATGGCAAGTTAGAAGAGTTTTCATAAACTAAAAGGGTATTTTGTAGGGTGGGAAGCCAGAGGAACCTTTTAGGAAAAAAGTTGGCACATTTCCTCTATGCTCAATTTGTAAATGGTTGCCAAAATGTCAAAAAGGTAGTAGCTAAGGAGGGAAAGTTTTACCTCATCAATGTGACAAGGAAACTCTTATCATCATCACTTCAGCTCCAAACCAAATTGTCTCTAATTCACCATTACCTGAAATGGGTGAGATTTTATGTTGTCATTGTTGAAAGCTCAATTTGCTTGCACTACTGAGCAATCTTATCTGCAACTGCACTACACAACTGCTACTACTATTGGTTTCTGACCAGACCTGTTGTTATCATTATCATCCGCAATTGATTCTCTTGGAGGTAGCAAAGCTGTTTTGTTTTGCACCAACATTTACAAACTCAAAGTCTTGAAGTTGCTGAATGCATGTGCCAAACATATCTGACCACCCACATGGCACTCTATCAGACATTTTAAAACAAATTTAAGTGAGGGAAAACGATGATCTACTTAAAGATCTTCATTTTTTCTCTTCTTTATCCTCAACCAAAACTAAGTTATCTATTTCTTTTATCCATAACGATAAAAAATAAATAAAAAGAGATTTATAATAATTCTTACATTCTATTTAATCAATAAAATTAGACTCCATTAATCAAATAATTTATCTATTTGTGTGTTTGATTTTATATTTAATCATTTAAAATCATTTTTGTTACTGCATTTAAAATCATATTAAATATATTAGTCAACATAATTTTAAGTAAATATTAACATAATCTTATGTTTTAATTTTATGTTGAAAAATTTATTCTATGTCTAGAATTAATTGAATTAAAACAATTTGAGGTAATTTTTATATTAGATTTATCTATTGACTTAATTTTACAATAAAAATATATAAACATAAATCACTTCATTACAAAATCATTTCTCATAAAAATTAATTTTATTCAAAATAAATTTTACAAATACTCATCCAATTAGAATATCTTCTATTATTTTTATATAAACAACTTAATTTATATCATTCTAAGTTCAAACAATTCAATTAATTTTCTCCCAATCGAAATTTTTATTAGAAGTTGCTTAACTCATAATTATTATTTTTATTTCTCTTATATTTAATACTAAATTAAACTACTTATAAACAATAATTACTTATATAAATAACTGTCTCTAATTTTAAGCAAATTAAAATTACATATAATATATTAAAATAATATTTTTTAAATAACTCTCATTATAATACTCTTACGCAGTATAAAATATCATCATGCCGAAATTGGCAACAACAAATTTCTCAAAATATCACTTTTCCCCGTGTGCAAATATTTTCCCTGGAATCAAGCACAAGCTGAGCACTTTTATGACTTTTATGTTTTTCCGACAAGATGTCAACTAATACATAATAAATACCCTTAAAATCAAGGACAACCTTTTGCAACAATTAAGGACAGTCAACAACTTTGCTCAAGCTACTTTTAGAGAATTGAAAGAACTAGAACAATAATTTTAAATCTTCTTGCAACATTTCTTTACTAATCCTCTTATTTGTTAAATAAGAAAATAAAGAATGACTTTTTTTTTTCTTATTTAATGCTTCTAAATAAAATATTGGCAAGATTTATAAAAAGTTATATTTAAAAGAAGATATAGAGCAGTGTCAGAAGTAATGATGACCCATTTTCTATTGTCTGCGGCAAAAGAAACCTTGAGGGAAGTAAATAATTTCTATGGTCCATTTGTGCTTTGGAAGACATCCTTAGTGACATTGTCAGCTAGTCTCCATTACCATCCTGTCCCCTCCACATTATATAGGGGAATTACTTCCCGCACCCTCCATTTTGCTTTCTGCATCCGATAAAAAGTCTCAAATGGTGAAAAATACCCTCAGCCCTAGCACCTTCTCCTCCCTGCCAATTCCCGCACTGCCCAAGCACCCTGGTCCTTCTCTTTTTCAAGCGAGGTCTGATCCTCCACTGAATCCACAACAATGTCATCAATGACATTGCAACTACTGGTGACTCCACCTTAAGGATGAAACCCCATTTTTTGTTCTATCTACAAACTCCACCCACACATAGTGACGAACTCAGAAAAATTTGTTTATGTCCACACACTTGTGGTAGGAGTTCAGGGCAGCGTCCTTGATTTTTTTTTTTTTTGTAAAAGAAAATTTAAATCATGCAAAAAGCAACAAAAAATTGGTTTTACTGTTTGACAGGAAATTAAAATTGAAAAGATGCTGACTTTTGAGAAGAGATGAATCAGTCCAAACTATCCTAACTTTGTTATCTTACTGTGCAAAACATATAATAAAATAAGGAATGGGTCACACAAGATACTTGCTATTGGATTAAATTTTCTACTCTTGTTATGTGGATTGTGGTAAATGATGCATGCGTATTTTATCACTGTTTGGGAGGGAAATCGTATAATGTACAATTTGTATGCGCCCTTATAATGTACAATTTCTTACTGCAGATTTTTGTGTCCACACTTGCGGACAGTAACTTGAACGTGGGTCCGCCACTGCCCATACACATCATCCTCGCATCCTCCACCCTTGCTGATTTAGAGGAAGCTTTTGGCTTCAAGGAGAAGATGAAGGAACAAAATATGCATCCTAATCTTGTCACGTATAAATGTTTGTAAAATGGTCTTTGGTCTTTGTGATTCAGAAAGGGTGGAAGATGCAAGGATGATGTGTGAAGTTACAAAGAGGGGAAAATGAGAGACTTTGTAAGAGTGTTGGAGAAGAAGGGGAGGGAGTATCTGGCTGGATGTTTGATAGGGGAGTGGAACAGGTCCAAGGGGATGTTATGTTGAACCAATACCCAACATCTTTCCACCCTATTCCATAATAATTATTTTAAAATATGATTTTTATAGTCCAGAATATATTTTTGGATTAGTAATCTGAAATCATATTCTAAAATAGTTATTACAAAACATAATACTCTTTGAGAATGGTCATTGTGTAATAGGGGTGCCTGGATACGGGGTATTTTCGTCTGTTGAAGTTTTTTGAAAGTGCAGGAAGCAAAAACAGAGATGCATGAAATAAAATCCATTACGTAAAGCTACAAGGGCCCATTGGTTGCTACTGAAAAAGTAGACACAAATTTAGTATGGATAGCGTGGAATAATGCAGACTATGATAATGTGAATGTGACACACACGCAAAAAAAAAAGTATGGTGGATATCATAATACAACTTTTTGTTCCGTGGTTGACACACGGCTGCAAGTGATTTTAGGAGTGGAGAATGGGGTTGTGATGGGCTTTGGTTACTAGCCGATGGTGTTCATGAAGTTTTATTTTAGTTTAAATATTATTTTTTGTCCTTAAATATGTACAATGCTAATAAATTCATCTATGAAAATTCAAATTTAGTCATGAAAAGTGAAAAAGCGTGACAAATTCATTTATCCGTTACTGTTAATGAAGAGATTATGTGACAAAGAGACTATTTCCGGATTTGAACACATGACCAACAAGTCACCAAGACACAACTTTATCGATGTGTCAGACTCATCCTCATTAAAAAAAGGGAAAAAATATGGAGATTAAATTATATTTTGGGTAAATAGTCATTTTCATCCCTGGATGTGTAAAGCGCTGACAAATTTGTCCCTGGATGTGTTACGTAAACTCTTTTATTAATTGTAACGGATGAAAGTTAACATATGGATGAATTTGTCACACTTTTTTCATTTTCGTGGACTAAAATTTAAATTTTTATCTTTCAAAAATAAATTTGTGAACGCTCAACACATTCAGGGACAAAAAAAACTATTCACACTTTATTTTATCTTTAGTTAATTAAATTTTTATTTTTTAATTTTTTTAATTTTTAAATTTCTTAAACAAATATTTGACCAATGAAAGTCTTTTACTTTTTTTTTTTGTTAAAATTTTTGTCCTTACCGTTTACATGTGCCATTAAATGATGACCTAACATTAATTTTATTATTATGTAATTTTTTGGGCGATTTTTAACCTTATTATATTCAAAAAATTAAAAACCGGTTCTAAAGAGAAGAGTGCGTGGAGGAATTTAGAGGAAACATACCTTATTTAATTTGTCAGAGGAAAAAGAAATAAGAAACAATTTATTCACTACATACAAGCAAATATAATCATTTATAAGCTCATTTGTTTAAGTTAATCATAATTAATTTTGTTTAAACATTTCAAGTATTTCTCTTCCATTTCCAATTCTTCTAAACTTAAACGGAATGTAAGAAAATAATGTTCAGAAATTAAACAAAGGAAAGTAAAAAAATAAAAGGAGAGATTTTTACCTCTTTATTTTCTTATTTCACCCATCCACCCACACTACTCCCCGGCAATTTCCCATTGACGAAACTATATAAAAGTCTAGGTCGATCCTTTACGTGTGTTGACGAAGAAAAATCAGCTTACGCTGCTTTTTTTCTATGGAGTCTTTCTTCGATAATTCTAAACAGAGGCCCACTCATGCATGCAACTATTCCAAGTTGTTTGCTTTTAATATTCGACTATTCGTCGTAACTTGCATGTCACATGGGGAACGAAAGCTATTTTTTGGACAAAGCTTTTAAGTTTCTATTCTAATCCTGTCTTAAAGAGCAGGACCCGACGACTATTTTAATTTGAAAGTCATATGGCCTTTATTTTAAAAATAATAATCTAAAATCATGTATGCATTCATGACAAAGTGAGAGCAATTCTCTCAACATTTTTTTACATGTGAAATCGTATCAACTTAAGATCATAAATACAAAAAATTATACATATATACCATATGATCATAAATCAAACCCTAGTTGGTATTATTATTATTATTATTTTTCATTTTTAATTTATCAAAAATGACTTTTCTCTTCCAAATAGATTAGTACTAATATTTTTATTTTTCAAGTCCAAAACTTCGATCTCCAATGAATCTTAGTTAATCCTCAAGTACGTGATAAATCATGTTTGATTATTGAGAGAGAAATATTTATCTTGTGGACATCCAAAGTTTTTGATGAAAATTTGTCACTATTTCGATAAAAATATCTTCTTACCAATATCATGATTAAAAAAAATACTCTCCAATCATTATCCTTTGCAAATTTTAATATTTGAGTTGACACGTCTCTTTAATTCATCTTTTGGTCCACGGTGGTTGGTACACCGCATGATTCGGTAAAAAAAAAAAAATATATGTGCCATTATTCAGACAAAAAAAAAAAAAAACATACAAGCGCCATTAAATAATTGAAGGATTAAAATAATATTCTATTATTTTAATATCTAAACTGATTAGGGTGTTTGGGATAATTTATAATCTAAAACTTTAGCTGTTATTTTTGTAGTAAATGAGCTGTTTCCAAAAATAAGGTGGATGTTTGCGATCTAGCTTAAACTTAGAAAAATAAAAAATAAACTTTTCTTTAATTTTTTATATACTAATTTTAGAGGCTTACTTGATGTATTACTGTTCAGGTTAGATGCTTATTTTGCCGAGGAATCTCAACTTGTTGGTATTGATCGTAAGAAGGGAGAGCTCACAAATTGGCTAACAGGAAAGCAGGGTCCAGTGATGGTGGTGGTTGGCCCAGGAGGTATAAGTAATATACATATTACTCCCTAGGGAAAAGAAATTGGAGTAATTTTCTTCGAATTTCTATTTCCTATAAATTATTAATAAGCTTTTCTTATTGTTTTATGAAATAAATTGAAAACTATTAATCAAAGAACAAAAACATGCAATTAATCATCCATTGTATGCTAGTTAGTAGGAGACTCTTCCAACTTAATCTTGAGTTTGAATCTTAACAATACTTGCCTTAAATTTTGGTAGAGATACTATATAATCTATAAATGGTCTTACAACTACTTTAATTAATAGATACCTAAAGATATAATCAACAAGGGATGATAAAAATAGTAGTAGTTTGTGTTGTTTAATTAAGTGGTTTATGATTTGAATCTTAATTGATTCTTAGATATGAAATAAACTATATTAGAAAGAAAATACTCATCTTACTAAACATATATTAACTTAATTAATTGATTAAACAAAGTGTGTAGATTGTTGTTGTAAACTTTCTAGTATATATTTTTTATTCCTACAAATAAAAAATAAAGACAATAACACATTTATTTAATGGGAGAATCTATGTTGGATTTCTATTGTATGTAAAAAAAATTTGGGTCAATGACAATTACAAATTACAAAAGAGATTGATCTTATAGATTAATAGACATCGTGATCTCTGACTTAGAAAAAAAACACCAAAAGATATGGTTCAATTTCAAAGAAAAGAAATCTTATATTCACATAGTAAAATCTTACAACATACTAGTATTTTACAGCAAAGGAAAGGAATGAAAAGACAAGAGAGGAAAATGAAAAATAAAATGTGTGACGTAATGAAAATATAAAAAATTGTAAAAAGTATTGCAAGAACTTCTTGTAAAATTATAATATATATATATATATATATATATATATATATATTTTATAGAAGTAAATATGCAATTAGATACATTGAACAAGACTTTATAAAAATAAAATTCAACAAGACTAATTTCGTCTCTAATGAACATTCAATTTTTTTAAGAAATAAACATACAATATAATAACATGTTGATTATTTTATTTTGGGAATTAGTTAATTAGTATGCCAATTTTTTTAAAGTAAATGTAGAATTTGAGCTACAAAATGGAACAAGTGTGTCTTCTAATAGACTAAATTCTTATTTTCGTTCTTTAATTTATTTTTTTTAGGTTTGATTTAATCTTTTAAAATTGGTTCAATTGATTTTATCATCTAAATTGGATTGACGATATTAGAAAATGTTTGCATCTTGTCGTCATGCACTGTGAAAGTTAAAATTATCACTAAGTAATTTGCACATAATGACAGTTTTGAAACCACAACTATAATAATTTTATAATATTTATTTTAAAAATATTTTTTTTTTAAATTTAAGCTTAGCAACGGTTCCAAAATCACCACTATATTTCTATTATTTAATATTTTAATTAAAAAATAAACTTTATGAAAATTATAATATACTATTAATTAATATAAAGTTTTTTTAAAGTTTTTTCTTTTACGGATTGGCTAATCCGTAATTTTTTTTACGTTAAAATAGATTTTACAAAATTATTTAAAATAATGACATAAAGGATCTCAAATTTGCGACCTTAGCATTAGTAACACACTTCTCCAACTAATTGACCTAATAGGCCAATTATGTTTAAAAATAATTAATGTTGATATATATATATATATATATATATATATATAACACTAAATTTTTTAATGTATATTTAATACATATATAATTTTATATAATAAATTTTGTAACAATTAATTTTGATCTGGTAATTAATTTATAATTTAATTTATCTATTCTAGTTTAATTTATCTATTATAGATAAATTCGTATGTTTGATAAATTAAACCATAAATTATTAGATAAATTAAATTATAAATTAATTGTTAGATCAAAATTAATTGTTACAAAATTTATTATGTAAAATTATATGTGTATTAAATATACATTAAAAAATTTAGTCTTATATATATCAACATTAATTATTTTTAAAATAATTAGTCTATTAACTCAATTGGTTGGAGAAGTGTATTAATAACGCTAAGGTTGCAGGTTCGAGACCTGTCTACGCGTAAGGTTACGCTAATCCGTAAAAAAAAACTCATACAGATTGCCGAATTGGTAAGAACCTTACGGATTTGATAATCCGTATGAGTTATGCGGATCCGTATGAAGCGAAACGTGTAAAGTAATGAAAGATATTTTGGGAATTTCATTGTTACGAAAATGGTGTATTAGAAAACATAATATTTTGGGTAAATAGTCATTTTCATCCCTGAACGTGTAGAGTGCTCACAAATTTGTCCCTAGATATGCCGCCTAGACTCTTTCATTAACTGTAACGGATGAAAGTTACCAGATGGATGAATTTGTCACTTTTTTCATTTCGGTGGACTAAAATTTAAATTTTTATCTTTCGAAAACAAATTTGTGAATACTCTACACATTCAAGAACAAAAATAATTATTCACCCTTTATTTTATCTTTGGTTAATTAAATTTTTAGTTTTTAATTTTTTTTAAATTTTAATTTTCTTAAACAAATATTTGACCAATGAAAGTCTTTTACTTTTTTTTTTGTTAAAGTTTTTCTCCTTACCGTTTACATTTGCCATTAAATGATGACCTGACATTAATTTTACTATTATGTAATTTTTGGGCGATTTTTAACCTTATTATATTCAAAAAATTAAAAACCGGTTCTAAAGAGAAGAGTGCGTGGAGGAATTTAGAGGAAACATACCTTATTTAATTTGTCAGAGGAAAAAGAAATAAGAAACAATTTATTCACTACATACAAGCAAATATAATCATTTATAAGCTCATTTGTTTAAGTTAATCATAATTAATTTTGTTTAAACATTTCAAGTATTTCTCTTCCATTTCGAATTCTTCTAAACTTAAACGGAATGTAAGAAAATAATGTTCAGAAATTAAACAAAGGAAAGTAAAAAAATAAAAGGAGAGATTTTTACCTTTTATTTTCTTATTTCACCCATCCACCCACACTACTCCCCGGCAATTTCCCATTAACGAAACTATATAAAAATCTAGGTCGATCCTTTACGTGTGTTGACGAAGAAAAATCAGCTTACGCTGCTTTTTTTCTATGGAGTCTTTCTTCGATAATTCTAAACAGAGGCCCACTCATGCATGCAATTATTCCAGGTTGTTTGCTTTTAATATTCGACTATTCGTCGTAACTTGCATGTCACATGGGGTACGAAAGCTATTTTTTTACATTTTTTTAATATTCGACTATTCTCTCAACATTTTTTTACATGTGAAATCGTATCAACTTAAGATCATAAATACAAAAAATTATACATATATACCATATGATCATAAATCAAACCCTAGTTGGTATTATTTATTTTTAATTTATCAAAAATGACTTTTCTCTTCCAAATAGATTAGTACTAACGTTTTTATTTTTCAAGTCAAAACCTCGATCTCCAATTAATCTTAGTTGATCCTTAAGTACATAATAAATCATGTTTGATTATTGAGAGAGAAATATTTATCTTGTGGACATCCAAAGTTTTTGACAAAAATTTATCACTATTTCGATAAAAATAACTTCTTACCAATATTATGATTAAAAAAAAATACTCTCCAATCATTGTCCTTTGCAAATTTTAATATTTGAGTTGACAAGTCTTTTTAATTCATCTTTTGGTCCACGGTTGTTGGTACACCACATTGGCGGACCTACGTTATTAAGGTCAGGGGCCCTTCAATCTTAAAAGTTCACAAGAAGAAATTTTTATAAAGTAAAATATCATATTTTTATATTTTATTTCTTCTATATTTATATATTTGAAATCCTAATTTTAATTTGTATAATTTATTCACACCTACTCAGGGTCCCGGGTAACCACTCGGTACACATGAAAAAACTAGGGCAATGTGAGAAGCCCCTTGTTTTATACATATGGTGTGCGAGTGTGGTTGATTCATAAGATCGGTGAGGAAAAGAAGGGGAAGAAATATATGGCTGAAATTGCAGTGTCCCTTCTATTCGACCATTTGGTGAAGTTACTGAGTGAGGAAGCAACAATCTTAGGAGATGTGCACAAGGAGGTTGAGGGCATCAAGGATCAGCTAAGCCTAATAAACTCTTACGTAAGGGATGCGGAAAAGAAGCAGCAGGTAGATGTTAACGAAAGTGTCAAAAATTGGTTGAATTCATTGAGGAAAGTGGCGTTTCGCATGGAGGATGTGGTTGATCACTATTTGCTCAAAGTGGCAGAGCGTGGTCAAAGACATGGGGGTTATAGAGTAGTTACTAAAGGCATGGAGAAGCTCAAAACTGTAACACATCGTCATGATATTGCATCTGAGATTAAAGATGTAAGAGAAAATCTACACCGTCTCTGCAGTCTCAGAGAAGGCTTGGGACTCCAACTATCTGCTACTGCTGCTCCTCCTAATCACGCAACTCTAAGGTCCTACGTCTATACTACTTTTTTGCATCTTCTATTTCATTTCTAGTTTTACTTTTGATTAAGAAAAAATTCAAATTATGCACCGTCATGTAATTTTTGAAGTAAAATGTGTTTGAAAAAAAATAAAACAGAAATAATTTTGAACTTATTTTCAAAATGGTTTTACATTTATTTTCAAAATTAAGAAAAAGAAATTCTGTAAATTTGATTTAGTTATAGAAAAGAAATACACTCCCTATATTTGAAAATCACTCTATTATATTGCCACACCACTACCACCACCACTGGCAGATACACCTTATAGGATGTATGGGCAATTGCCCCTTCAAGATCGATTTGTATTTTTATCTGTATTTGCAATAAAAAAAATTATTTTCATAAAAATTAGATGTTGCTTTCACATGATATTTTTTTTTTGTCTACAATGAATATAAAAATATAAGAAATAAAAGAAGAGAATAAATTAATACTATTTTTATTACTTTATCCTTTTAATTTTGGTGGTAATATTAACAATGAAAAAAAATCATATAAGATTTTGAAAGTATAAAAATATTGTAAGTTATTTCTTCTCCTTACTAACAAAAATTTATGGATCCACTACTCACCACCATCATCAACAATACTAGTTACCATTGTCATAATTATTGTCATCATCATTGCTATCATTATTGACACCACTACCATAACCACCATCATGTCATTGACATTGACACCATTATCACACCTCATATTGGTCCCACCACCACTTGTCGTCACCGTTGTCATCACCACGACCACCATATAAAAACACTTTTAAAATAATTTTAATAAGATAGAAAATTTTCAAAATTAATTTATTTTGAAATAAAATTTGAAGAAAAACTAAAATTAAATTTTGGAAACTAAAAGATGGTTGTTTTTTTTTTTTTTAAATTGAAGCTCAAAATTAAAAACCACCCCAAATAAGACCTTAAAGATCATAACACAATTATTTATAATTAAATAACAATAAAAAAAACTATTTTACATTGTAGCTATTAAACTCTCTATAATTAATAGTGAAAACAGACAAGGTTTTCTCTAAAGTTAATGAGCCCTTTATTTTTAAGATTACGAGTATCAATCAATTCAATCTCTATTTATAAAATATTATTTTAGTTTTTAAAATTATAAAATTTTAGTTATTTTAGTTTTTGTTATTATAATTTTAGGAATTAAAATAACCATAGTTTAATAATGTTAAGTATTAATATAAGTGCCATTGTTCAGTCAAAAAAAAATATAAGCGCCATTATTCAGACAAAAATAAATAAATACAAGCGCCATTAAATAATTGGATTAAAATAATATTCTATTATTTTAATATCTAAACTGATTAGGGTGTTTGGGATAACTTATACTCTAAAACTGTAGCTGTTATTTTTGTAGAAAACGAGCTGTTTCCAAAAATAAGGTGGATGTTTGCGATCTAGCTTAAACTTAGAAAAATAAACTTTTCTTTAATTTTTTATATACTAATTTTAGAGGCTTACTTGATGTATTACTGTTCAGGTTAGATGCTTATTTTGTCGAGGAATCTCAACTTGTTGGTATTGATCGTAAGAAGGAAGAGCTCACAGATTGGCTAACAGGAAAGCAGGGTCCAGTGATGGTGGTGGTTGGCCCAGGAGGTATAGGTAATATACATATTACTCCCTAGGGAATAGAAATTGGAGTAATTTTCTTCCAATTTCTATTTCCTATAAATTATCAATAAGCTTTTCTTTTTGTTTTATGAAATAAATTGAAAACTATTAATCATAGAACAAAAAACATGCAATTAATCATCCATTGTATGCTAGTTAGTAGGAGACTCTTCCAACTTAATCTTGAGTTTGAATCTTAACAATACTTGCCGTAAATTTTGGTAGAGATACTATATAATCTATAAATGGTCTTACAACTACTTTAAGTAATAGATACCTAAAGATATAATCAACAAGGGATGACAAAAGTAGTAGTCTGTGTTGTTTAATTAAGTGGTTTATGATCTGAATCTTAATTAGTTCTTGGATATATATGAAATAAACTATATTAGAAAGAAAATACTCATCTTACTAAAGATATATTAACTTAATTAATTGATTAAACAAAGTGTGTAGGTAGTTGTTGTAAACTTTTTAGTATACATATTTGATTTCTACGAATAAAAAATAAAGACAACAACACATTTATTTAATGGAGAATCTGTGTTGGATTTTTATTGTATGTAAAAAAATTTGAGTCAGTGACAATTACAAACTACAAGAGAGATTGATCTTATAGATTAATAGACATCATAATCTCCGACTTAAAAAAAGAATCCCAAAAGATACAGTTCAATTTCATAGAAGAGAAATCTTATATTCACATGACAAAATCTTACAACATACAACATACTAGTATTTTACAGCAAAGGAAAGGAATGAAAAGACAAGAGAGGAAAATGAAAAATAAAATGTGTGATGTAATGAAAAGATAAAAAATTGTAAAAAATATTGTAAGAACTTCTTGTAAAATTAATATATATATATATATATATATATATTTATATTTATATTTATTTATAGAAGTAAATATGCAATTAGAAACATTGAACAAGACTTTATAAAAATAAAATTGAACAAGACTAATTTCGATCGTCTCCAATGAACATACAATTTTTTTAAGAAATAAACATACAATATAATAACATAATAACATGTTGATTATTTTATTTTGGGAATTAGTTAATTAGTATGTCAATTTTTTTTGAAGTAAATGTAGAATTTGAGGTACAAAATGGAACAAGTGTGTTTTCTAATAGACTAAATTCTTATTTTCGTTCTTTAATTCATTTTTTTTTAGTTTGATTTAATCTTTTAAAATTGATTCAATTGATTTTATCATCTAAATTGGATTGACAATATTAGAAAATGTTTGCATCAAGTCGTCATGCACTGTGAAAGTTAAAATTATCACTAAGTATGGTTTTGAAACCACAACTATAATAAGTTTATAATATTTATTTTAAAAATATTTTTTTTTAAAATTTAAGCTTAGCGACGGTTCCAAAATCACCACTATATTTCTATTATTTAATATTTTAATTAAAAAATAAACTTTATGAAAATTATAATATACTATTAATTAATATAAATTTTAAAATCTTTATATTTAAAAAATATAACAAAATATAGTATATTTTAAAATATTTACTTTTAAATATTAATATTTTTTTAAAATAATCATTTTATAAATAATAATTAAAATATAATATAATTTAAATTTTATTAAATTTATAATATTAATACTAATAAAATTATAAATAATTTATGAAAATATTGTAATTAAAAAATAATAAATCATTATTTTTTATAAAATTTAATAAATTAATTTATTATTATGAATAATTATTTTATTAAAATATATTAATATAGTATAATAATAATTATGATAGTTAGTTAATTAATATTAGTTTATTATTAATACAACATAATAATTTACGGTAACATAATTTTAAATATTAATAGTAATTTTTTAAGTTATAGAAATTGTTATATGATATTTAATTATATTTTATTATAATTTTATATAAATATAATTATTAAATTATTAATTTTAAAAAATATTAATGTAATATATTAATAATTATTAGTATTTGTTAATATTAATTTAATATAGCATAATAATAGAATATTAAACTTTTGAAATATTATAATTTTATGAGAAGATGTGAACAAAGAAGTAAAATACTCAGTAAGCACGTCAGTAATTAGATAATGATATCTTCCTCAAGTAAGAAAACATCATCGCCTTTTGTGCTCCCATAAGAAAACTTCCCGTCAGATAAAAAGGCCTCTACACTTGTGATCAAAGGAAAATATACCAGATAGATACTATAGACAGAGCCTTATGAATCGCCAAAAAAGTTGTGAGGATCAAAGAAACAAAGTCTCGAGATCAAAAGCTCCGGCGGCTATCAAGGGTTTTCAGAGAAAACCCCTAGGAGAGCACGCAAAGAGTGACTCAAGGTTTTTGATAATTTGTAGTTGAACACATATAATTTTAAAAGTCTTTTTTATTAAAAAAATATTATATTTTTAATAAAAAAATTCTCAAAAATACTTTATTATATTTTTAACATAAAAACTCTTAAAGATATTTTTAATTTGTATCCAAACAGATCCATAACACATTTAGTTGTGTCAAAAAGTAACAATAATTTATATATATATATATATATATATATATATATATATATATATATACTTTCCCTAGGCTTGCTTAAAGCACCCCAAAATTGGGGTGACTATAAGGACCTATCCGGATCATTTAAGACACAACACGTGAAATCTATATTTTCACCGATCGAATAATTCTGATTAGTGAAATTAAATGGATTACATTTTTTATTCTATGTCCAACCCACGGTTAAACTGACCGGCCTGCAACCCTAATAAAAAAAGCTTTAAAAATTCAATTTTAAAAAAAAAGGTACATTTGTCAAATAAAATGAATTGGGATTTCTTTTTTCTTTAAGCCAAGGTAGAGAAAAAGAATATATTAAAAAAATAAATATAATTATAAACATTCAATTATTAAATATCAAACATTCAACTCTAAAATATCAAACATTTACAATTGAGTCAATTCTTATCAAGTTGACTTGAGTTAAACTCTACTCATTTCCAGCCTCCAAGCTTAGTTATGTGTGCATGTATACACAAAATAAATCAGAGTGTGAAGAATATTTTTTTCTTATCAGAAGAGTTTGAAAAAATATGCTCATATATAGTTCAATAACATTTCGTATATTGTTTATCAAGGTAAAACGGCAATCGTGAAGAATGTGTACAACAAGCAAGAGCAGGTAAGCTTTCAGAAGAAGGGAACAAGCTATTTCGAGTTTTGTGCATGGATAACCATGCCTCGGCCTCAAGTTGATGATCATAATATGCTGATAATAAGGCAGATTATAGAAAATATACTTGAGAAGGACCCCGGTGCATCAGCTACATTGCAGAGGGAAACAACAACTATAAACTCTCTTATAAGTAAAGTAAAAGAATACTTAAAAGATAAGAGGTACCTCATTGTGTTTGATGATGTGCATGATTTAAATTTTTGGAATGTTATCAACCATGCCCTAACTCCAAACAGCAGCAAAAGCAGTAAGGTTATTATCACTACACGAGATGAAAATGTTGCAAAAATTATTGGAAGTGATGATGTATGTAAAGTAGAACCTCTGTGTCAACGTGATGCTTTGAAGCTCTTTTGTCACAAGGTATTTCAATCTAAGAAAGTAGAAAGCCCTGAATTGAATGGTTTATGCCAAGAGTTTATGGAGAAATGTAATGGGGTGCCACTGGCTATTGTGGCTTTTGCTGGTCTCCTAGCAAGAACGAGTAAAACTACCACTGAATGGAGAAGGGTACTCAACGAACTTGACTCACTATTACAAAGAAACTCTCTTTTTGACATTGTGAATGAAGTGATGTTAGAAAGTTACCATGAACTTCCTTCCCATCTCAAGAGGTGTTTCTTGTACTTTGGCATTTTCCCTGAGGGCTACTCCATTAGTTGCATGAGACTCGTTCGTTTGTGGGTAGCTGAGGGTTTTGTAGAGAAAAGAGATAATATAAGTTCTGAAGACACATCAATGGAGGAATTGGCAAAAGAATACTTAGCTGAGCTTATCTGTAGATGCTTGGTTCATGTTTCAAGGGTCGATTTTGATGGAAGACCCAAAAGTTGTCACGTGTATGATCTCATGCATAAGTTAATAGCCAGGATTTGTGAGGAGCAAATGTTTTGTCAAGTAATAAAAGATAAAACAACACCATCATCATCTAACTCCAACTTGGATTCATCACTTCCTAGACGCTTATCAATAATAAAAAGCAGGGATGCTGCTGCCATGAAAAGAGCTGAAAAGTGGAAGAAGGTTCGGTCTTGTTTTGTTTTTGATGATGCTAAGAAGTGGCTGGTGACAGAAGAATTATTCTCAAGTTTTGAGCTTTTGAGTCAATTAGACTTGTCTAATGCACGTCTTGATAATCTTCCTAAACAAGTTGGGAATCTATTCAACTTGAAATACTTGAGCCTGAGGAACACTAACATCAAGTCAATTCCAGAATCCATTGGCAACCTAGAGAGGTTGCAAACTCTAGACCTAAAGCTAACTCAAGTGGATGTACTACCAAAGAAGATTAAGAACCTTGTCAAGTTGCGTCATCTCCTTGCTTATTTTATCTATAATCAAAATTCCGGTTTGGACCGCTTACAAGGAGTGAAGGTAAATGAAGGGCTTAAAAATCTAACATCATTGCAGAAACTTTCTTTTTTGGATGCAAGTGATGGTAGCGTAATAGAGGACCTGAAACAACTAGAGAAATTAAGGAAGCTGGGGATTATAAAGCTAAGAGAAGAATATGGTGAAGAATTATGCAAGGTTATAGAGAAAATGGATCATCTATGTTCCTTAAGCATTGGGGCTATGGGAAATGATGATGGCAATCATGGCATGCTTCAGTTGAAATCTATAATGAATCCTCCATCGTCCCTTCAACGCCTTTACCTATATGGGCGTTTAGAAAGGCTTCCAAGTTGGATATCAAAAGTTCCAAATCTTGTCAGATTATACTTGAGGTGGTCTAATCTAAAGGAAGATCCATTACCTTACCTTAAAGACTTGTCAGAATTGTCGTACCTTGAGTTCTATGATGCTTATGGTGGTGATGAGTTGCATTTCAAGAATGCATGGTTGAAGGGACTAAAGGTTTTGTGCCTTGAGTCCTTGCCAAAGTTGAAGACCATAAAGATTGATGAAGGAGCAATTCCTCTTCTTGCAGAGTTGAAGATAGGGAAATGCCATGAAATGGTGAAGATTTCCAGAGATATACAGAACTTGACAAGTCTTCAAAAGCTTTATCTCTATGATATGCATGAACAATTCATTAATGGAATGTTTGTTACACAAAGTGAAGACTACAAGATTATTAACAAAATGCCTCTTGCGGAAATCTCCAAAGATGACCATTTTGCCATCTTTCATAATACTGATTCTTGAAAGATGAACTTGGTGGTAACTGGTAAGTCCTGAAACACAATTTAATTGTTGTTGTATGTCTTTTTATTGTTGGATTAATCATCATGGTATACTATCATGAACTGAACTGGGATATTAAACCAATTTGTCATGTTTAATTTGTGAAGAAGTCCAATGCTTATATTTAGGACGTTATTTCTATGCCTATTTTGGAAAATAAATTCAAACAAATCTCACTTAATTACTTTTTTTTAACAAAATAATGGTAGATCTAAAAAGTAGCTAGTGGAAGATTTTAGAATTGACAGTATTTTCTTTAATTTTGCTTTAATGTTCTGTAGGTGGGAATAATGACTTGACCTTTCAATCTAGAAAAAAAATGGTAAGCTAGCATCATAATAGAATTGTGTTTCAATAAGATTATATATACTTTAATTTTAAACATTTATGTTTATATGATATACTTAATGTGTTTTAATCAAATTTTAGGGCATACTTTCTCTGCAAAAGTGGTAGCTGGAAAAGTTCTCTAAAGGTTCTGTGTGCTTGCGAGGGGCATGCATGTCCTCTTTATCCTAAACCCAATCCGCATGTGTTGTCAATTTGCCATGTTTTATTTCATTAGTTCGAATAATTTATTGATCCGGTCATTTTTTTTAGGCTGTAAAGAATGACACATTTTCAAGCTCTTAATTTGTTACACACTTGACATTTACTTATTGAACTAGAACTTGCATGGATATGTGTGTTGCATGGCTGAATTTTGGATACATTATTAGCAAAAATATTTTTCACTATGATTATTTAATACATTCGATGACGGTTTTGAATTGTCATTAAAGTCGGATGTCCTAAAAAGTCAATTTAAAAAAATATATTGATATCTTTATATTATTGAAAAATATTATTCTATCGGTTAAATTTTTTAACAGAAAGATCTTGATTCAGTATATTACTATAGAATTATATATATATATATATATATATATATATATATATATATATATATAAAGGGAAATGAAGATATATGCATAGAAGAATAATATATAATTTAGTATATTACTGGCAAACGCGACAGCCATTATATATTGAGGGATGACAAAAATATTTATTCTTTTGGATAAAATCTGCAGGGGAATGAAGATAAATACTTAAAAAATGGATATACTTAAAAACAATTTAAATAGATACATCATACCCATTAATAAACCGAGTCAGGGATCCTGACCCGCAAGTATCCTAGTTTATTAAAATATATGGAATTGATGTATTTTGGTTTATCAAATTTTGTTAGAACTCGTGAGATCGAAGTATTAGTTATATATAAGAGTATCTTTAATCGGAGTACTTATATGAATATGATTTGTTTAATTCTAAGTAATTTTGTTTAATTTTTTTTATTAGAACAAATGATTTGATGTTACTTATATAAATACCACTGTTTAATAAATTTATATTATAAATATAATATTTTTATGTATTATAGAATTAGTAAAATTAAGTTAACCACTCACTTTAATAATCATAACATTAGAGTGAATTTCATGTAGAATATTTAAATTTATGTAAAATTGTAAGATCTCACACAATTATGATAATCAATTCATCTAAATAATTATGAATTGTAAATATTCTAATTAAATTTTGTTTGAATTTATGAGATTGAATTATTTTAGTTTATTAATTTTTATTTACATTTATGAGATTGAGATTGACATATTTTAACAACATTTAAATTATTTTAATTTAGTTTCTAAACTGAAGTATCTTAATTAATGTAGCTATTTAGAATATTATTTTAAGAATTAAACTATTTTTGAAAATGAAATATTAGATTAAATAAAAAATAGTTAAAAGTTTTTTTAAGGGAAGTTCCCTGCAGAAAAATAATATGTAATCTTTCTGTGAATTTTAAATCCACAGACACTCGTTATCCAAGCTAGGACAACTTACCTAGGGGATCAAAATTTGCAAGAAATTCATTTCCTACGATTTTTGTTACTCAATACACTAACAAACTTTTCTCATATCACTAAAAATTAATAAATTAGTGATTAAATTTAGTCACAGAAAAATACTTTTTAATAATTACATATTAATTATTTTGTCGTTAAATTTATTTTTTGCCAGTAATTACCACCATGAGGCATTGCTGGTGCTACCTACAAAGTTGATTGTAGTACAACTTAATTTTTTCCCCTTTGCATCGGTACAATTTCTTCCCCCACCTAAACAACCATGGACGTCGACAACCTCAAACTTTGTTCAATCCGTGGTTTTTGTTTGTTTTTCTTCTATATTGTGATAACCATTGATGGATTCATGTCTTCTTTTCTTTTGGGGTTTCTTATTTTCCAATAAAGCTTGGTGGCTAAGATTTCTTTTCATTTCTTCTTCTACCGAAAGTATAAGTGGAGAATAAGGAAGATGTGTCCTCTTGATGTCGATAAGGAATTTGTGTAGTGGTGGTGTGACGATAAGGGGATCCAATTATTGGATGATGATGGCATGCTGGTTTCTTAATTAGGCATGTCATCATTAGTGTTATCGAATTTTCTCTTGTTCTAAGGTCTTTGCAAATCTGGAACACTAGCTTGACCTTGTCGTGTGGAACACGAAGTTCAAGTTCATGGAAATAATGGAAGCCAATATTGAGACTGGAACACAATGATAAGAAGGCCGCATGTATATATACTGCAAATCTTATATTCTTTTTTCTAAGGAGATAAAAAGAAATTTATTTTATTTAATATTTGTCCGTCAACCACTGAATGCACGGTATTTACTATTTGGCATTGGGTGCACACGGTCATTTAATGTTATTTTCAAATAACTGTTATAATAAACAAGAAAAATAAGAAGAAAAGAGATAAATGTAAAACAGAAATGGTAGCATAAATAATTTTATTGATGTAATTGTAAATTAAGAAGTAGGAAGCCTGTCCGAATGGCATTGGCCATAGAAAATATATGGACACTATTCATTGTGTAAAACTTGTGTATCTATATATAATTTTACTTCTTTAATTATACACAACACTTACATTAGCTAAACATATGTACTATAAAATAATTGATATGTCTTTTCCTAATAATTTCAACTTTGTGATTATTGATTCATTATAATAAGACTCTTTATGACCAAGCTTAATCACTTGTTTTGATAGAATTTAATGAAAACTTCTAGAAATGTTTGTAATACAACTAGGCTTTTTTGCTGTTTATACTATTTATAAGTATAAACTCGAAGTTATTATAGCTCTAGTTTAATTAGGAATTTTTATGATTATACTTTATAGTAATCTTGCTCGATTTAAACATAATTATTTTTATATTGATTATATATATATATATATATATATGTATATATATACACTACCTCTAATGAGTTGTGAATGCTTGTGCTTGTAACACACTCATTGGCCCAAACCACCGTTTTGTGCAAGTAGCTAGGAGCTTTTTGAGTTACTCTTTTTTATAACAGACATCTATTCTATCCGTTATTCTGAATATATTTCACTTTTACTGTATGGCTAGTTCTCTTTGAACGGATAGATCGTGCTAAGTTAAAAAAAATCCAGTAGATATTTATTGTCTCAGTCAGAGAATACAGGCCAAGAAAAAAAAGGATATGTGGGTCTTAAAAGTAGATTTGTGTTCTGGAAGCGCTTACTTGGAAGTGGCAAGAACGCAAAAATCCTTGTTACTCATTATAAGGGTCTCACTGAATGTTCTGGTCATATCATGGAAGTTTAGATCAATGTCAAAATCCATTCTAAGAAGCCAGTTGATTTTTTCAGTTAGATGTAGATTTTTTATATGGTTTTAGTATTGTTATCTAATTTGAATTAGAGTTTTATTTTGCTAATTCACGAAATAAAAGCTGGCATTTTAAAACCAGTATAGGTAAAATTAGGTTATATATATATATATATATGTTAGGTAACATTAGGTTATGTTATAGCTAAAAATTGAAAAACTAATTAGAATATTAACAAGTTAGCAAGAAGTTCAAAGGTGTTAGGCTAGCTAGTCTATGGAATTAAGTGAAAATATAATATAATAACACTAAAAATATCTAAAATCTAAGTTTTGTCTTATTTAATACTAGCATTGTTTAATTGGAGTTTGGCCTTACCTATGTACTTAATTATACGTTGACATAATGACATCAATATATATGTATGGTTTATTCACAATATGTATGGATTAATATTTAAGCACAATAGTGATGTAAAATCCCTACCATATAAGCAAGTTGCACGTATATATTTGCAGCTCCCATTTATCATTTTCTCTAGAATTTATCTTCTGCCTCTATATATGCTTAATATAGTAAGGTGGGGTCTGTTAATTCAATACTGGGCCTGGCCATATATATATATATATATATATATATATATATAAAATGTATATTATTGCAACCTTTAATTTATTAATTGACTGTCCAAGTCAATTAATATTGTGATTAATGCATTCACGTGATTAGTTATACTCAGTAAACTTGATCTCTAGCTTCTAACTTCTAAGCCATGCCAATCCAATAATTCATATATCAAAGACACCCTTTCCACATGATATATACTGTATAATATAAGCACTCGCGTGTATGCATACTCACCTTCCAATTTTTGTGTAACAAATAACAATCTGCACCTTTTGCTTGTTTTATTTTTTTATATCTCTGATTTGCTTTCTTTCAATATTATTGCTTCAGTTGGTACCCATGCATGAATGAGTGTGCTTTATATGACACAAAAAAGACAGATTTTATTTTTCATTGGGCATCAAGTCCCTGCTAAATATGTTTGGATAAACATTGAGGAGTGAGATAATGAAAATATAATGAAAATGAAAGATTAATGAAACACATTTTATTATTTTTTACAATACAATAATGACCTTAGATATAATAATTTATACGTCCAAAATTCAAGCCAAGACTACAATGGTATTTAATTTTTGTTACATAATGTTATTTAAAAAAAAATGACAATTTGCTTATATTTTTAGGTAAGTGAATTTATTATTATGAGTTTATAAATGTACTAAATTAGTGTTTTTTTTTACAGATATTGAATTAGTTTTAATGCTCATGAAGAATGTCCCTATATATATAGATATCTTTATCTATTTATGAAGAATCACATCATTTTAATTGTGAGGTGGGGTTTGTTAATTCAATAGTTATATCATTTTAATTAATATTTAATTCATATAATAAAGAACATTTTCTTTGATTTAAATTATGTTTACAATCAACTTATACAAAGGATTATAATTATTAAGGTATTGAATTTGAATTACATGAGACAATTATTCAAATTAATGTTCAAACAAGATAACTCTTCCACGTTTTAAAAATCCTTCTGGATCTCACCGACCAAAATATTGATTTGTTGTACAAGGTGGAAAACCGACAAATTCATTAAATATCGAAATATACTTCCCTTTGGTAGAGGACCTGTGGGACCTTTGCGATGAAAATCCATTATAGCTAGGGGTTGAAAAAGAAAGGTCCTTGGTTATCTGTCATATATATATATATATATATATATATATATATATATATATATATATATATGTAAAAGCTTTTATCGATTCATCGGCCAACTATAATATACCTGGTAAATGATTCACAAACTTCTGGGTTGATTTAAAAAATAATAACAGATATACTATATGTTATTAGAAAACAATTTTTTAATATTTTCTATTTGTACATGTGTATTTTACACATTATTTTTATAACTGGTTAAAGTTTTTCCTTCTCAGCCATCTTAAACGACTCTTTATCACTATCTATATTGTCTATATCCTTAATCTATCTCTTTTATTTCTATGTCTAAAATGAATTTTAATTATTTTTAAATTATCAATAATTAAAAATAATCTTATATGTTAATTTTAATTTTTCATTATAAATTTAAAATATAATTTATATATTCAAAGATGTTTATTTATAATAAATTTGATTACGATATAGTTTATATATATTAAAATATATCTATTTATTATAAATTTAAATTATATTAAAATAAATATTTATCTATAAAATTATAGTTTTTATATTATTTTTCTAATATAATAGTCTCAAGTAGTGTGTCCGTGTGTGTGCGCCAGAGAGTGTTTTTAGAAAAATTATTCAATAATTGCTTTTTTTAGAAGTTTGTCCTTAGTGAAAACGTTTATAGATAACATTATAGTACCACATGAACAATTTAGCGATCAACATATAGAAGAAATAATTGCAACAAAATTCTTAAATATAATTTGAAAAACAAGAGGATTAGATTTTTTATATTTTTATAAGACTATCAAAATTATCAATTGAGTAAAATAGTGATACTGAAATCGTGTTTTAACCAATAAAGATCTATAATTTTTTATGAAGATAACCTAATGCGATTCAACATGGATCATATATAGATGCAATTGGTCTTAAAGTTGAAGTTGATGGGTTGTTTTGACACGTTGACATAGGGATTGGCAGATCCAGATTATAGGGTGTGGAAGTAATTGTCATCCTCACAAGATTTTTTTTATGAATGTAAGAAAGTATAAGAAATAAAAAGAGAGAATAAATTGATATTAATCTTACTTCTTTATCCCTTTAATATGTAAAATTATAGGAATTTTCAAAGTATAAAATGTATAAAAATACTTATAATTTGTAAAAATATAAGTATTTTGATTATTTTTTTATCATGATATTGCATATTTTATATGATAGTTGGTGATATTTGTTTTTGATAATATTATAAACTATTTCTTACATTTACTAATTTTTTTTTTGCATCCACCACTAGGTGCAGTTTTTCTTTAGCATATCTCAAATTGTAGAGAATGAAACAAGATGAGATTATAGTGGCAAAAATTCGAAGAAAAAAAATTATCTATAACTTTAATTAAAACACCTCAAGCTAGTTTGGCTTGTAGAGAGCAGTTGGCATATTTCCTAAGAGCCTGTGCAAAAGGGTACTCGACACGATATTGTTCACGTAGGTGATAGGTCCATGCCCAACGCAGGCCAACCCTTTTGGCTTTTGGCACCAATGCATGTTGGTTGTTTAATTTATGTGCCCTATGCAGAAGACGTGCTCAATGCCCTTGTACAATCAAAAAGACCCGATTTTGTTTTTATTTGAAAAAGGATGATTTTTGATGATTCATGTTTCTTTTCTTCTTGTTCTTCATCTTGATTTGTAAGGATTAAGTTAGGATGAATCTTGATTTGAACATTTTGTAATTGATTTCTCTTTCTAAATTTCACCTTTTTTTTAATTACTGATTCCTATTGACATGTCTTAATGAATTTTATTTTAATTTTTAATTATAAAATGACACTTTTTTTTTTTACTTTGTTTCTCGTTTCAAAAGTTTGTGTAATAAAAGTTTTTATTCCATATAGTTTAAAAAAATGGTTTGGGTCGTATCCTACAATGTACAATCAATTAAGACCAATGTCTCGTGTGATAGCTAGAGATCAAAATTTGAATATGATAAAACTAAGGGATCAAAACTAAAATCAAATAAAGTTACAAGAACCAAAATATAATTGTGACATTATAAGGATAACAAACCTAATTTTTAACTATGAGGATCAAAACTAAAATCGAAATAAATCATAAGAACAAATAACCCTAATTAATATAAATTTAATGTATGTTTGATAAGAGTGAAATTGAAGAAAAAAATCACAAAAGAGAGTGATAGAAAATACAAGTCATATTTGAATTAATGATATTTACTCTTTTTTATTTTATTTTAATTATATGTATTTTTCATAGCAGACAATTATGTTTTAGCTATGTATGATTATTATGAGAGATAAAACTATTTTTTCAAATATTTAACTTAATTATCTATATCTAGGACTCGAATTAAAGATTGTTGGCTAAATTGATTTTTCCCCTCTAACCTAGTCTTTCATTTTATTTTTCTTTTACCAAATATATCCACAAGTAATGAGAAATAAATAATTTTTTAATAAGTAAGTTTCCTGTACACTATTGTTTAAATTGGGAGCTTGTCCTATCTTTTACCAAAGAGTAATTTGATATTGATTACCACTAAACTAATTAGGCTAAAATGAAAATGCCTGCAGTAGAAAAAATAAAATAAAAAGGACGTACAGCATGTGCACTTTGAGTGTAAATTGATGGGACATGGGAATCATATCTGCATTATTATGTTTTATTAGTTACCGGTAACATCAGCAACTAATCCCTGATTTACCTGTAATATCATGAATCCATTTCAACTAGTATTTTATATTTGGAAAACTAGAATCTTCCTATACATGCTCAATCATAGTTTATCAGATTTTTTTAGGCTAGACAAGGATATAACTAATGATAGTTAAGCAAGTGGCTGCATTTGTATAGTTTCAATAACTAATTAGTCAAAACATGGCATCTGTGAACATTGCACTGACCCACTGCTTAAATGTGGGGGCTTGCTAAATCACTTATTTACATTTAACTAAAGGTAAAAATACAGTTTGAGTTCTGAAAGTGTATAATGATGTTACAATTAATCTCTGAAAGTAAAAAAAATAAAAAATTCTTAAAAGTGTAATATGTGAATCATTTTTAGTTTAAAATTTTAAAAATTATGTAATTTGAGTTATAATATATATCAACATACGTTTAACAACTAAAATAAGTACATAATTAAATTTTGGAGACTTTTCTAACATCTTAGATAATAACTTAATTATATTGAATTTTCTTAATTTAAAAAGTTAATGTGAAAATACTTTCCACTTTCAGAAAATAAAATGGTGTGTTTTTAGAATAGTTACTTCTTTTGATCAACAAAAGAATCAAAACTAGAACCTTCATTCCAATCTACAAATTATAGGTATTACCATTGAAATAAATTTGCCAAATACTCCCATCATTTCTGCTCTGACTCATGGCAGCCGAGTGACCGTTGCCAACTTATGCAATAAATGGTTGCTATAATATGCACCAAAAAAAGTCAATAAACGATTTCAGCTTCAAAATGATCCCCATGTGTGATTTACGTTATTCACATTTTTTTAAAGGAATTGACGTTGTTGACATAGTGATCATTGGTCGTGGATAAATTCTTATAAACATAGTTTTTCTTATAAACAAAGTTTATACAGATGATGCATACTAATTAAATTAATAGAACCTCTTTTTAATAAAAAAAAATAACACTTACTTGATACTTAATTCTCCCATTTATATGATACTCTAATATTAAGTCTTTTTAATTGTTGAAAATATATTATATTAGTAATCTGTTCTCCCATTTATATATAATTAAATGAGTTCGCAATGTACCTAGTCATTTTGAGACCCAACAAGTTATGTATTCTCTTTGGTTCTTTTATAGAACTCAATTAACCAATTCACAAAAGTTAAGAAAATTAATTAATTCAGTTAATAATATTAAATTTTCCTAAATTTATATTTTTTTCAAGATTATCCTCAAAGTTACAAAAAATATTCTTATTCTTTTTTAAAATGATTTTATCGAATTTAATTCTTTTAATCTCTCTTATCATTATTATATTAATTGTTTATTTTGGAAAAAAAAATCTTTATCAATATACATTTATTGCTACCCAAATATAATGGAAAATAGTTATATAATTAGGACTCAGAAAAAATAAATAACCCATTCACCGGGAAAGCTTTTCCCTCATCCAACATTAAGTCATTAACCTCTTTTTAATGTATAATTAGATGTGATACTCATATTTAAATAAAAAATTATTGAAACTTCGTTTCTTTTTTGCCCTATCCCTTTATTAATTAAACCCAACTTAGTTTTTGTTTTTTAGCCAAGAATTCAAACCAAATTTTGGGCTGAAACCTATGAGAATATTTTTTTTTTTTAGAATTCTTCATTGGTACACTCTTAAAGAACCTAAGACATTAATGTATTGTATATACTAGTTATAGAACTCCAAAAAATAACTCATAATTAAAGGTACTTTTTGTTAAAAAAATTAATACAAAAATATTTTATATTAGTTCTTATAAAACCAAACTTAGTTACCAACAAGCTATTGATTCGAGTGATACTGAACTTAATTTTCTTAAATAAGGTCTCAATTTCGAGTTTTGTAAATAAAGAAAACGTGACTGGAAGGAGAGATTCCACTAAATGTGACCAACAAGATTCTTCGACGAAGATTAGTCATCATATTGATATTCCAGATTAATGTCATGATGACAAAAAAAAGTCTCTAATTTGATTATTATAAAAAGGACCAATATGACTAAAAAATATTAAGTGACCAAATGTAATTAATTTTAAATTAAGATAATTATAAAGAATTTTTCTAATTATTTTAACTAAAGTTCCACAATTTCAAAGCAAGATCCTGATTTACAACCTTGATTATGAATAAGTTAGAAAAACAGAGAAATGATTTCTATTATTGAGACTCTCATACTCTAAAGGAATAGATACAAATAAGGAGTACAAAATTCTAACATGTTTGAAAAGAATATTTCTTAATAGAATTTGTTGAATCTTCCTTTAACTGAACGCTTGAAAGTGTAGTGGCATGGAAAAAAAAAAAGAAGCTTAACCAAACAAGCATATATGCTTGACTCTTTGTATTCTACAAAATCTTACACTGTTTTCTCATTAATAATTACAACTCTATAATGTTACTCTAAAGTGCCCTCCTCATCTTCGAGGATCTAAGTCCCCAAATTTTATGGAATACAACTATAGTACTAGAAAAGTAGAGGGGAGGGGGCTAACAACTAGGCCTCGAAATCCTAAGATAAAAATAAAAATTAAAAGGTATATGAAAAATATCATGATTGTATCTAATCAAATTCAAACCATGAGTAATTGTCTTTGAGCTTCAATCCTCAAATCTTCCTTCATCTTTCTAATGAAGTCATCAAATTTTTTGTTCAACTCCTCAGTACTTAACACCCAGTTTGGTTCTTCTACAACCTCTTCCTCTTCAACACTTTCTCCAATCAGAAACTCATCAATTTCTGACTCCTTGTCTTCATCTCCAGCCCCAAATGGTGCAGTTTCTCCTTCTAGTTCCTTGTCATTTTCTTTCAAAGCTGATTCTTTATTCTCCTTTTCTTTTTCTTGTTCTTCACCTTCCAAAATTATGTTTCCAATGCTTTCTTCTTCTCCTTCTTCACCAGAGTACTTGATTTCTATTGCATGTTCTACTTCTGTAATCTGTCCATGAGGCTCATGAATTTGTTCCATGACTTCCTTCTCCTCCAATATTATTGCCTCATTATCCTTAACATCTGAGTATGGAGATTGTGATCCATCTTCAACATACTTAGAAGAAAATTCACTTTCAGCGACACCACTAGACCCAGATAAAGATCTTGTTATGCCAACAAATACAAGGAGTCCATTGCATAGTAGAAACATGCAATTCTTGTCTATGGTGTGAGTAAATAGCTGCAAAGAAAATGTAGAGAAATAGAGGTTGAAGTGGTAGAGGAAAGCAAGCAAGGAAGATGGAGAAATGAAGAAAGAAAACACAGATAACGAGACCAACAATTGGATAAGCTTAATTAGGTAGTTGTGGGATTTTGTTCTTTGAATCAAAGCTTCTATTTTGTGGGATTTAATTTGATCCATACTTAGATGTAGAATGGAAGAAGTGGAACTAACTAATGAGAGTTTCTGAATGGAGGTTGTTATGAGATGGGAATTTTGGTGTGTTAAGGCCATGAGGGCCTATCTTATACAATGCTTGGGACTAGGGAATAGGTACATCACTGAAGTGTTTTTTTTTTTTTTAATTTCCAAAGATACCCATGGTTGGCAAATTATTATGAAGGCAGGTGGCATAAGTTGGATGTTATCCCAACTCCCAAAACTTACCTTCTATTCAGGGCTTTTGTAATAAATGATGATGGGTACTTCAATGGGATATGGCCAATTTTGAAGTTACTATTTGTCTAATAAATCGGCAAAGGGTTATTCATGTTCACTAGTTTTGAGTTTGACATGCCAAAATGGCTTTCATGTGGGGGGTTTGAGGACAAAATCGAAGTGACTTGGAGGAGGAAAGAGAAAAAGGAAGCCACACCTTCAATGCAATGCTACCCCACATTAGTCCTAAATAGAGTTAAAGATTAATGAGTTTTAGTGTAAAATATTTCACATTATGCACTGATAAAAAAAATATTGTTGATATAATTTTTAAAATAATTGTTATAAAATTTAATAATATAGAATAATTTATAATTAAATAATGTTATATCTTTTATATATTATTAAGTGTATACACTATTTATTAAAATCAATAGCTCAATATGCAATTGTCGGATTCATGCGTGCGTGGGCACAACGGTCAAACTATATGTATCCACCAGCAAATTATTTTAAGGTTTAAAAGTTCTGATGCTTATGAATGGATTTTGCTTAGGAATTAATCCAAGCGACATTGCTAATTTTGTTGGTTTTGTTAGAACCAGAGAACCTTTAGATGCAAGCTACTATAATAATAACAACATGATATGTGGTACTCTTTTCTGTTAGTCTTATCATGATAACCTTGGAATTGAGCAGCAACTAAGCTAGTTATTTGTTAACTCTATTGTCAGTTTGTCACAGGAGCAACATTCCAAATAATGCACACTTTACATCGGGCAACTGGTGTTCCTCATTGTTACGGAAATTGCATATTGGGCCACAACTCAATGAGCCCAAGAAGATTATTTATTTGTGGAAAGATTACAGGCTTTAAATATACAACAAATCTGGGAGATTATTTTATCAAACATATAATTAAGATATAATATTTATCTTGTGCAGATTATTACCAAGAATTGACAAAGCTTCCTCAATTAACCCCAGGTCAGTGAAAGCATAAATAGCCCATTACCAAAGGTGAAAGGTACACAGATATTCAGACTCTCTCTTTACATTCACACTGCACACACCCCACATCCAATTTGTGGCTTGTGCTGTGATCACCATCTTCCTTTGAATGCTTCAATCTTCATAGCATTCAGAGAGAGAGAGAGAACCCTGATCCATATCAAGACCCAGTTTCATTACTGGACATCCGTTTTTCTGGAACGGAACACTCATCATGTTATTTTCCACCATACCTAACCAAAACGTTGTAACTGCAGCAAGAAAAGAAGAGTACACGCAGGCTTTATTTATTTATTTTATCATCTTATCAATTCCCAGCTATCATCTTGTTGTGTTCTCATATATTCTATGTTAAACACACTTGCGATTATTTTGGAACAGTAAGCAAAATAAATGGAAACCAGTGAAATTGAACACTAATAAATCAATTTGGCTAAATTTTAGAAAATTACTAAAGGATAAAACCCCTAAATTAATACTCGCAGTTTACGGATACATTGTTTCCTATAAAAGGAAACTATGTTATACAGTAATGCAAAAATAACATATTACACTGGTTTAACCGATGTAATATTTGTTACATCCGTTACTGATGCAACAAAGAGTTCTTTTAAAGAATGCACCTTAATTGACTCAAATGTAGTGAGGTTCTTGTGGTTTGGATTGGACGATTGGACATGTGGTTTACTAGGCAGCAAAGCCCATTTTATGATCAAGCCCATTGGATTGGACCTATCCTAAGATCTAATCCGAAATGATAAATATTACTACTATTTCTTTAATTGATTGAAGTTGAAATCAACCACCCACTTATGTAAGAGAACGTGACAGAGTTTTAATGCATGTTTGAATTTTCATCAAATTATTAAGACATTCATGTCATTTCATGTGTGAGTTTTTTTCATTTTCAAGTGCACAACCATATTATAAGATATTTGTTTAGTAATTTGACACTTATTTGATTAACCTTTTAACCATAGTAGAGTTGCTTAAATGATAAGAAATAACTGGTTTCACACTTAGATTTCTTAATGAGATTCGATTCTCCACTTAGGTATGAATTCAATATTAGATCTATTACTTTATCCAAAATGAACACTCAATGAAAAAAGAATTAGTTAAGCGTCAAATAAAAACTATCAAATATCTCCTTGTTACGAAAAAGTAAAAGTAACTAATACAATAGAAATTTTAAGTAATAATAAAATATCACTAGAAATGATCTTGGTGTGAGTAATATTATATTATAAAAGAATGATATTTAAAAAAAACATTTGTATTAAAAATATATTTAGCTAGATTTTAATACTAATAGAGATATTTTAAAATTAAAAATAATTAAAATAAAAAAATGAAATAAAACAATATATTACTACTTTTAAGAACATGAAGAAAAATGATAACAAATAAGAAAATATTATTATATTATAAAATTTACATAATCAAAATTATTTTTTTAAAACCATATAAAAACATTTTTTCTGAAAAAATAAAAGTGAATTCTAAGTTTAATAATTGAATAACAGGCTAAATTTATATCGACAAATGTTAGTTTGTTTGTTAGAATGTTTGTTTTATTAGCCGTAGGATCAAATGTGCAACTTTTTTCCTTCTTCATTCTCCTTTAATCATATCTCCAATTGGGCAGCATATAGTTTGTCTTGCTCCTAAGGATTTTGGAGAAAAAATGTAATCGAGACTTTGAGAGTGTCTAACCATTGTTTATGGTTTTAGTTTGTTAGATTGCATTTTAAGCTTCCCCATTGCTATATAGAATTTGAGAACTAACCTTATGGTGGATGTCTGGATGATTTCAGTAAAGTTCTAATACCGCCCTGTTGTTAGATTAGGATCTCTCATCTTCAGTTCCTGTACTTTTTCTTAGTTTTCTATTGGATTCTACCCCTTGTTGATATGATATGTTACAATTTCTTCTTCAGCTTCTATTTTTGTAGGACCCAACATTGGTATGTTGACATCTTTATATGTTATGAAATTTCAAGGTTTTCTATACTCTACATCAACGATAGGTTGATTCCCTGAGCTATATTATGTACACTACTAGTCTTGTATTGGTTTTTCTGCTCCTTTAAATGATTCATCAGTCCTCTTGTCTTCCTGTGATCCTTTTCTATTTCCTTGGAGTATTATTGTTAAATGAAGGGATGGATGAATGGTCATTTGGATGGCTTCTATATTTATTATTTGTGGTTATGGAGGGAAATGGCCCTGTTTGTGGATAAGTGTGATCTTTTTTATTTTATTCATCTATTGTAGTTCTATAAAGATCCAGAATGTAGGGGTTCCACCTAGGAAATGTCAATTGTTAAGTCTTGCCTACAACAAATACTTTGATAGAATTAGTTAATCGAAGCTTTCAGATAAGTTATTGGAATGCGATTGGAACAATCCACTTGTAAAAATTATGAACCCTCATTTTCTTTTTTATCTGTAGGGAAATTAACCAGTTGAAAATTGTAAGTGTGAGATATGTGTGATACTGTGATGTGAGAAGGTTAATTGAAGAACAAATTCAGGTGTGGCGCTGTGTGCAAACTTTGTATTCTATGGCTTTTGGTTTCACATCTGTTTTGCTTATTAATCTATTTTCTACCTTTATTTTAGTAGTTTGCTCTTGCTTCATTTTCGAGTTATACTGAACCATACTCAGACAAGCTCCTTCCAGATTTGCTTCCTCAGGAGGAACATGTTTCTACACTTGATTTTGATCTCAATGAGAGATTTATTCACTATATCTGGACGGTAAGGCTCCAACTATAAGTTGTGTCATGCCATGTACTTTTTTTTTAGAGAAAAATTGAAAGATCTTAATAAACAACGATATTTTTTAATGTCATATACTCATATTTTTTCAGTAACAACTTTCTCTGTACACTTTATGTCACTCAAGTTTTTAACTGGTTTGCTTGTGATTGTTTGTTAGAGATTTATGTGGATAATGCTGGGGTATTTTATAGTTTTAATATATAATATGTAAAGCGAGATTACAGGCTGACAAACATTTAAGAGACTTGGTGTTGATGCTTTCCTGGAACATCTAGCTCAGTTTTATGAAATTGTTGTGTATACTGATGAACAAGACATGGTATCCTGATCTTGCTTCTCCATTTACTGAATGGATACCAAGCATTGAATAAGATATAGGCTATTAAGACCTGCTACCAAGTACCAGGATGGGAAACATTTCATAGTAGGGTTGAGTTGATGTTCTTGTTATCTCTCAAATTATCAGTCTTATATTCCATTGTTGTGTGGGGCTTCATTAAGTGCATGTTTGGATACCAACTATAATCATTTTAACTCCTAAAACCACGGTGAATAATTGAAAAATCAGAAGCAACACAGAGTTGCTTTGCCCTTACCGTGAAGAAATAATCGATGTGCGGTGACCGTACAGCAAAACCAAACACACTCTAAAATTAGTATTATGAAATCATGTCATTGAGTTAAGACCTTGAATTTTTGTGCTTGAACATGACATGAACTTAATTTTCTGGGGGAAATGATAAAGCAAATAGTATACTGTAAATAATAAAGGACAAAGGATTCTAATGCATTAATGAGTCGTAATTTTACTTAAATCTCAAATATATGATGATTAACTTACAGTCAGAATAGTCAACCATGCCAAGGCCCTTTGCTGTACAGTTTTTAAATCATGTCACGTTCTCTGTGAATTGAAATGCATGACTGCATTGTCCCTCAAAATCCTTTTTGTCCCTTTAAACTTCATTGTTCAGTAATCTGTTCTCTGTTAATTATGAACATGACTTTAATTTTGAGTTTGAGCATTAATATATGTTCAGTACAAATTATTTAATTTGTACCTGAAAACTTCAGTATAGCGGCCATCTTGCTCCCTGAAGTCTCACCATAGTTGTTTTAGGATTTGCCCTTCTTCACTGCTTGCTATTTGGGATTGATAACTATGCTTGCAATATAGTGTTGCTTAGGGTCTATTTAGATGCATTTTTCTAAAATTACTTCTAAAAGAAAAAATAAGAAAAGTAAAAGAAAATGAATTTTTCTATAAGATAAAATGAATTCTTTATTAGTTAATTTGTAGAAGTTCTAGTGTATAATTTCTCTAAAAGTTGATAGAATATCTACAAATTAGTTAATGGAAAACTGATGTTAACTTGTGAAAAATTCATTTTCTTTCTTTCTTATTTTCCTCTCCTAAAAGTAATTCTAGAGAAGTTTACCCAATAAAGTCCTTATTTAATCTTGTTATTTTCTATATACTACAAGACTGTAGTGTTGCTTCACTTTCAGATGTTATTATAACAGGATATTCTCTTTTTGTTCACCTTACTTGGCAGGACCTTTCAAAGCTAAATAGAAATCCAGGAAAAGTTCAAGTGTCCATGTTTTGGAAGGTTGCCTTCAACCAGAGAGTTGTGTCCCTATCAAGCCATGGCATTAATATCTGTTCAACTATGAATTCATGTTTGCCTTTATTGCTGTGACATTAAGTACTCGCAAAAATTGCATTGCCTCCTTCAGTTTCTATCTATGTACAGTTGTTACCTGTAGTAGTCCGGCAAATATAAGACCAGTGCCTTACCTGGGATGTGAGATTCCAGCTCAATTCATTAGGTGTTCTAAGGATCATGACAGGTAACATTTGATGTTTTGTGCTTTAATTTTTAAGCTTTACAAGTTACAACACTTGTAAGTTGGATTTTTGCCAACTTTATATAGATTTGTCAGGTCTACTTATTAAGTTCATAGGTAAAAAATAGTTTTTTTTTTTTAATTAGTAAAATGACGTGGGATCTATAATTTTAGATTCTATTTTAATTTAATTTTTTTATTTCAAATTCAATTTCTTTTCGCTCTGAGGATCAAACCTTATATGTTAAACCCCCTTATTTTTTCAGTTCCCCTCTTCTAGGATAGTTCGACACTTGGAGGTAGATATAGTGTGAGGATTGTCTAGGATTAATGGATGTGGGAATTATATTTGTGGTTGCATTTTTTTTTTTTTTGTTCTTATGATCTTGTCCATATACCTATATGTTGAAATTATAAAAGTAGTGTGAGACTGGTCTGAGAGGCTGATAAATGTTGTAACTTGTAATGATGAATTTTTCCTGAGTATCACATCTATTTGATTTGTTGATTTGTGCGTGTTTAATTAGTCCATGCTAGATGCTGCAAGCTTCAAATGCTCCATTAGACCTTGGATGTGACACAGATTTTTGTTTGTTGAGGAAGTTTATTTCTTCACTAATAATACCATAATGAAATTTTGCCAATATATAGTATTCTGTAGATTGATAATTTTTCTGGTTGAAGGCTTCTTTTGTTGACAATGTTCCAAATATTGAGTCAGGAGAATGCAAGAACAAAGGCAGCGATGGAGGTCCATTACAAGCCAAAGGTCTAGAAGGAGAGCTTGAAGCACTTCCTTTGGTGAGCTTTGAAGGACCCATGACAAGAGTTAGAACTCAAGCCCTTCAAGACCACATCAAAAATGCCTTATATCTTGTGGACAAGCATGAAGAGGCACACCAAATTCAATAAAAACACATCAAAAAAAGTCTTGTTTGTTGTAATAAGCATTTGCTGTCTGTTTTAATCGATTAAATGTGTCTGTAATCGATTAAAATGCAAATGCTGTCTGTCTGTCTGTCTGTTTTTCTGTCTATCTGTCTGTCTGTTTTAATCGATTATTTCATTGCTGTAATCGATTATTTGTCTGTTGTAATCGATTACGACGTTGCTGTAATCGATTACACAGTGCAGAACGCTCTGTTTTAATCGATTACGATTA
>PYAF01004258.1:398653-468896 GCA_007407185.1 Glycine tomentella | reverse complement strand
TCAGTACTCACGAGTCCAATTCAAAAATCAAAATCACAAACTAAAACAGTAAAACTTAATAGTAACAAATAGAAAGTAATGAAAAAAAATTAAATTATTACCTTAAATTTGATTCAATGTCGATAACAAAGGAAAAATCGAAAGATACCACTGCTCCCAATTTTTAGAAATCAATGCTTCAGTTTTGCAACATCTTTATCCTGTAATTTGCTTTTTATTCATGTTATAGTTGAAGACTTGAGAGACTGAGACTAAGAGGTGCAAAAGCAGGAAAGGTATTTGATTACAATGGCTGGAAGTTCATCAACGGTAATAGCACTTTATATATGCCATCAATTTCATTTTAATAGCACTTTATATATGCCATCAATTTCATTTATTGGATGAAAAAAATTATAATAGCACTTTATATATGCCAACGGTAACAGCACTTTATATATGGCATCAATTTCATTTATTAAAGCTACCTTGTAATTACATTAAATTATAATTTGATGAATCATAACTTACTTTATATATGCCATCAATTTCATTTATTGGATGAAAAAAATTATTTATTGGCAGATTATTAGCAGGAACCTTAATTATACCTCATTACATATTACTGGAAAAAATTGTTACTCAAGATTTGCTAAGATTTTGCTAATCACGTACAGACCAACAGCTGCTATGTACCTCATTGCATAAGAGAAAAAAATTGGGCCCTGGGCAGGTGCCCCGTTTGCCCTGGCCCAGGGCCGGGCCTGCTACTTGTCTTTCCTCATTCCTACATTTACTTCATATTTTGTTATCATATTCACCAACCTATTTTATGTCTAGATGTGATTAAAGGCTAAGAAATCTCTCCATTTCATTGTATGTAGAACTTACATATGTCCAAGTCTTCTGATCTGTAATTCTTATGTATATAATGGAAAACCTTGGTTCTCTGATAATCTATGTCACCAACCACTGTGAGGCCACCCTGGCTGAGCTCAGCTTGTATAGATGATTGATTCTTTTTTTTTTTTTTCTGGGTAGAGATCTGGTTTCTGAGCTGTATCAATATAATACTCCCTAAAACAAACACAAGTTAAGGAATAATATCTGTTGTTTGGTGTGACTTTTAGTTTTGATGATACTATAAGGACTGTTTGGTTTCAATTTTTTATTTATAAATAATTACTATATGCAATTCTATCCCAACTTATTTTGTTTTACCCCAAAATTTTCAAAACAAGGAAAAAGTAATAACTTTGTCATTATCCATGAAGACAGAAATAAAAAATGTTTCCTACTAGTAATAAAGAGACTCTTAGCTTCAGATAGGGTTGCAAGACTTCCAATTATATTATTATATCTCTAGTTTACCATTATGGGAATGTCAAGGCACAGTGTTTGTGAATGTGAACTGGTGAAGCATCAAACCCAAGCACCCTGATACTTCTAAACAACAACAAGGAAAATGAGTTACACATAAAAGGAAAACATAACTCTGCTTCCAAGGAAGTGAGTTCTTTTGAAAGATATCAGAAAGTATACATAACGGCTTTGTCCAATCAATGACATATTATCTATAAGTTGATATAATCATCAATCATTTGTTGTTGTTGTTTTTTTGCAGAACCTAACGGAGACAAAGAAACAAATTCCTTGGAGGACAATAGTTTTGGTGGTCCAATGAATGAGTCAACAATGAGTAACAAAAAAAGATACTACCGTTGGCTCAGAATAGCCATCCATTCTTCACTTGCGTTGGTGTGTGCATCAGCAGCAATACTCCTCGGAAGATTGTACTATGAAAAGGGTGGAAAAAGCAAATGGATGGGAACACTTGTTCAACTTGCTGGTTTCCCAATTCAGCTTCCTGTTTACTTCTTTTTAGCACCCAAAAATCTCACCACAAATAACATCATTCATCCAAAACAACCATCAGTTTCAATGCTATCATTTATCTATGTCTCAATTGGCCTACTTGTGGCATTAGATTGTTATTTATATTCAGTTGGACTATGGTACCTTCCTGTCTCTACCTATTCACTCATTTGCTCATCCCAGTTGGCTTTCAATGCTTTCTTCTCCTACTTCCTCAACTCACTCAAGTTCACACCTTACATAATCAACTCTCTAGTCCTTCTTGTTAGAATTCAAACTCTCCCACCGTCCATCTAGAAGAAGCATGACAGAATTGACCATTCAATGGTTGTTGGCAGACAAGTTTGAAAGAAGAAAAGATTGGCAGCCTACAAGCCATCAAAATTGACAAAGCTTTTTCACATTACAATAATTTTCAACCTTTTGTAGCTATATATAGGAAGTGTTACGGTGGGTTCTAAGCAGAGAGAGGAAAAACATTGAAAGAAAGTGCAGTAGCACTTAGTTAAAAGAGAGGAGAGTAGAGCTTTGTCTTGTGAGGAAAAATAGAAAGAGTGATTATAAGTTAGTGGGAGTATTTGAGAGAATAAAATTATTATAGTGTGTTATTGAATTTCTTGTCAATTTAAATAAAAGAGTTTTTACTCAAATATTTTCATCATCTCTCGATACTTCCAACACTTCTCACCATTTCCTCAACTCTCCTTGTGTTTCAAAATGAGTCATCATCAGATGATGATGATGATTCAGATTCCACAGAAATCTCCAAGAAAAAGTATGCGATTGGATTCATATGCACAGTTGGTGCATCTGCAGGGTATGGACTATGGCTTTCCATCACACAGCTTGTGTTCAAGAAGGTCATAAAAAGAGAAACTTTCAAAGTGATCTTGGATATGATATTATACCCTTCCCTTGTAGCTACCCTTGTTACCATAGTAGGACTTTTTGCTAGTGGAGAGTGGAGTGGTTTGAAGGATGAAATGAAGGAGTATGAGTTGGGAAAGGCTTCATATTTGCTGAACCTCACTTTCACTGCCATACTTTGGCAAGTCTTTACTATTGGTTGTTTGGGGCTTATTCGTGAGGTTTCTTCACTCTTCTCTAATGCCATAAGCGCTTTGGGAGTGCCTATTGTTCCAATGTTGGCAGTGTTGTTCTTTCATGACAAAATGGATGGCATTAAGGGTATCTCTATGGTGCTAGCTATTTGGGGCATTGTATCATATGTGTATCAACAGTACTTGGATGATACAAAGTCCGAAAACAGAAACACTACTAGTCATGTTCCAAAAGCTTCTTCACCTATAGAAGAGGTTCTTAGATGAGTTATGTAGGCTTTTAAGTTATCAATTTGATACTTGTATTACAAATTTACAACACTTTTACATACATGCATATGTTATATATTAGTAATTGAATTTTTAGCATCAATCTTGTCTGTCAATTTATATTTATATTTATAATATAAAATCTGGCTCGCAGGCTGTGAAACTCCATGTCAACCTTGCCATTGAATTTGAGATTGCAGGTCAACTAACCAGTTATATTCTTCAACCATGTCAATCCTTCTATTATAAATTTATAATACTCTCCTTCAATATATGTCTTAACTTTTGGCCAAGATAGATTTTATAGAAATCTTACACCCCGATTATTTGTCCTTTCTTCAAGCCTGACCATTCACCTTACCATATGTCCGGAAATACTAATTAAATTCAATTTAGTGATAGATCTCAAATTGGGATCTTAGATTATTTTTTAGTAGATCTCATAATGTCACATAGGATTAAAGATCTCTAAAGATCTCTTCCATTTTTTTTTCTTTAATGTTAGATATCATTTTGAGATCTTAGAGATAGAAAAAAAGGAAAAAATTTATTTTTTTGAACAATATGCAAATCTTGAGGGATCTTTTACAAGAACCCATCCTCTATATTGGAGATCTCTTCAACTCCTTTATTGAGAGAGAGATCTAGTGAATATCATATCTTAAGTTCAAGATCTTTACTCAAGATCTTGCACTAAAGATGCTCTTATATTTTAACTACATATGGACTAGATCCACCAGTTTGTGTAAGTCCAAAAAATAATGTTTTGACTTTTGTAAACTATATAATCCTAACCAATGTGGCTATAAAAATAAATAAATAAATGTGTAGATGATCCGAGTAAGGTTTTATGCTAGAATATTATAGAGAGGAAAAAAAGAAGAAAAATAATTATAAGAAACGTAAAAAGGATAAATAATATTTTTACAAAAGTTAGTCATCCGTAAAAATTGATAACTATTTTTTGCACCAATAAAAAAAGGTATATACTATTAGGAAAACTGAATAAATGATTATACCATTATATTCTATATAATAATGGACATTTTTTTTCTAATATTCGCTATGTAAAAATTATCTGAAAAGTTAGTTGAAAATTAATTGATAGTTGGAAATTTGTAGCTGATAGCTAAAAACTTGTAAATGATAATTGAATTGTAATGAGTAGCTGAAAATCATTAACCTAACTTATTGAATAATAAGTGTTTGATAAAATTATTTGTTGAAGTAACTAAAAATATAAAATGACAAAAATAAATATATGTATATGATATTTTTATATAGATTTTAATTTTATTTTACTGATAAAAATATATTTTAAAGTATTTATAATTAAATTATTAAACGATTATAATTATTTATTTATAAATTAATTATTTTAATTATATTTGTATTTTCAACTATTAAACTATTTTATATAATCATCATATACTATATCTTAAAAAAAATACTATATCCTAAAATATTTTAGACCTCAACTATATTAACAGCCCAATCTCTAGGACGTACACAGTCATTTATTAGGTCTAGTCTTTGTATTTAACTTATCATCAATGAAGAATTTGAATCCTGCATTTCCATATGTGTATCTTGCATCCCTTATTTTAATTTAAAAATACTAAACTACCCTTAATGAGTTAGTACCTCCTTCTCCAACCCGAACACCTTCCTCATTTAGAAACCATTCAATTTGCGACAGCAACTTCCACCAGTGACGACTCCTCTCCCTCCCATGATGTACAACTCCTGTTTTTCTCGCGACGACTCCTCCTTGTCCTGCACCACCTCCTTCCCCTGACACATTCCTCACAATGTCACGGCTCTTGTTCTTTCGCCTTTTGGAATAGGTGTTCCATAATAATAAAAAATTAATTTTCAGAATAGGTGTTCCATAATAGTAAAAAATAACTTCTGGAAAAGGTGTTCCATAATAGTAGAAATAGCTTCAGGAATAGGTGTTACATGACAGTAAAAAATAGTTTTCGTTTTCTGGAATAAGTGTTTCATAATAGTAAAAAATAGCTTTCAGAATAGGTGATCCATAATAGTAAAAAATAGCTTCCAGAATGCATGTTCCATAACAGTAAAAAATAACGGTTGAAAATAAAAAACATTTTATGTATTCTAAAAAGCCTATTTTGGAACTCAATCTATATTCTAGAATGATTATTTCATAAGGCTATTATATAGCTTCCAAAATCATGTTTCCAGAATAATGGTTGAAAGTAAAAAACATTTTGGAATTGTCGTTTAAGAAGACAAAACAACATGTTCTGGATCACATTGTTACCTTCAATGATGATGCACAAAGGAAGGAGATTTTTGGTTTGGGGGGTGGGGGGGTGGGGGGAGGGGGAGGGGGGACATTATGTGGCGGCGTGACTCGTGAGAAGGATGTCGCAAGGCTATAGTGAAGAAGGTGGAGACGTGGGAGAAGAAAGATGTTAGGATTGGGAAAGAATAGTTTAATATTTCAAACAGAAATAAGGAGTGCAAGATACACATACAGGAGTGCAAGATTCAAATCCCCATCAATCGTCATTAATTATGTAGAAACATGTTTTCAATTTTTACGGGCCTAATTCTCTAGATTTTCATTGAAAGCACTTTGATGTATACATTCCCTCTTTTATGATATATATACCTCCTCTTTTTCTTTTAATTTCTATTATCATAAATATCCTTTATACCAAAAATACCCTATTCTCTATACCCAATCTCCATTGTTCTCTAAATCCTTTTAATTTATTTTCTCTTTTTTGGTATGTCGAAGGTATTAGTATTAGAACTTTACCTTAATTTTATTTCATTACACTCATATTGAATTTCATCATACAAGTATTGATACCGGACACATATATTCAATTTTGTCATACAAAAAGAAATTCCCTCCCAATTAGCAAGCAATCGTTGGGCTTTGCTATTGGAACCTCCCAATTGCTAATGGTGCCCCTGAATGTTGTAATTGATCATAATGACTGAAACGCCCATTACAACAGAAATAGGTTTTTGTGTGTATAACCACTACTTAAACAACATATCTATACAAGTTTCCATTGTGTTGTTGAGCAAAAAAAGAAGTACACAAGTTTTGGTTGTGTAACTGGTGGACATAACAATAATTAATGAAAACTTATTTCTGTTTTTAGTTGAGTATAACTTTTTTTTATTAATTTAATATTTATTTTGTTTTTAAAGGAATTGAAATCTTGTTTCCCATATAAACCCCACATTGTTATACCTTAGTTTAGACATTTTTTTCTATTAATAGAATAGATACAAAAGAATCACCAATTGACAAAAATCTATATCACCGGATAATTGGTGATATAAGGGTATGAATTAGTAGAGATATAAGATTAGTTTCATGATAAAAAGTGAAAGGAGAGAGGGAGGGACACAAGTTATGAGTTTGAACTTCCTAACTAATAAAATTAACAAACTAACACTTGCTAATAAAAAAAAAAGTGTGTGAATTAGCTTTGAGAATATCCCTGCGTTTTCCTCCAACTTTTTCTACAGAACCTCCATGATAACATCTCTTTCTCAACACACATTTAGTAAGAATAGTTGTCTCCCTTGAAGTTAATTTGCTGGCTCTCTATTTTTGTAACTCATTCATGTCTATTCTTTAGTGGTGAAGCTTCAACTAAAAATTAGGGGTAACCACAAAAAGACTTAATGCATAACTGAATTAATTATTATTTCCTTTAAACATATTAAAATATACTTAACAATCCTCCGACCTACTCAAAGAGTGAAATCTGTCAAACTTGTCAACTGATTTAATTATAAAGTATTCTTTTAATTTAATCCTTTAAAAGTTGGTCCCTTTCCAAATTTATTCCTTGACTCACTCACACAACCACAACCAACCAGTAGTAGTAGCCAAAAGAAACTTCTATAATTTGGGCATGCACGACGTTGTAAAGAATGGGATGTAGAGTTGAAATCTAGACAATTGTTCTTTTAATTATTTTTGATAAAATAAAAAAATCTAGACAATTTTTTCTTGACACAAAATCTAGACAGATTTTATTACCACTGTAATTAATGCCTAAGAAAAATAAAATGCCGGTGCTGCTGTTTATTCAACTGGTGCAGCGTGCAACTGTGCAAGTTATATAGATAATCAGTAAGGAGATAATCAGTGAGATCGATTGACGCGAAGTTGGTTCATTCAGTTTAAATAGAAGTCGTTGAAGTGTATGTAAGAAAAATCTTTATCGCCTATATATTTTCTTACTCGTCTCAAACTCCATTAAAAATTACTTGTGGTTTATATCAAAAAGCTGTGCAAGCTGCATAGGCAGCATAGTTAAGGAATGGATTGTTGTTTTGCTAGCTGCTTGATTTAACTTTCACCAACCGACATGGATATACTTCTAAGTTCTGCCTGCTAGAGCTAGGCCATTAATTAGCATATGCGCGTTAAATTAAACGTGATGCGCTTAAACGGTTGAGTATAACTGTATAACAATCAGATCATGATTTGGCTATTAATTTTATACAAAGGGTCAAATTATGCTCCATTGGCTTCAAGCTATGTGGATGCATTTATGATCACCCTGCATTTACGCAAGCTGGTGCAACAATTAACCACCTTGGATTTTTTGTACCTGAATATTTTTTGGACAAAAATAGAAAGAGTAAATTACTCTCACATTTCCTATGTTTTTTCTCCAATGCATCTGATATCTCTCCATTTTTATACATTACTTTTATCTGACAATGTCAATATTCAGGGAATTAAATACAACGGTGATGATGACCAAAGTTACGACGGGGGATGAGGAGGTGGCGACGGTAACTACGGTGGTAATGGTTGTTCTGAGGGTGTTGGTCGACGAGGATGACGATAAGAAGAAAGAGATGATGTTATCATAGGAGAGGGGGAGGAGGAAAAAGAGATGGTAGTGGTAAGTGAAGAGGGATTGTTGAAGAATAGGAGAGTTTGTAAAACCCAAGATGTGATTTTGAGAAAAAAAATATGAGGGTATTTTAGACATAGATTTTTATTAAAAGTCATATGACCAACATGTACTTAGGTTATATTAAATTATTAAAGGGTGTTTAAGAGGGGAAAAATTTAGGTGTTATGTGAGCTACATAATTAAAAGATTTTTGTAGGATAAAAAAAAAGAAAAATATGAAATGCAATTTGAAAAAAATACAACGAGTGTAATTTAGTCAAATAAAAACAAAATTCTCAAAGTAACACTCTTTAAAAATTATTTGCCCATTCTGTCAAATTATTATTATTTCCACAGCTACACTATTCAATCCCCTCTTAATTTTAGACGACCTTTCGAATCTCTTTGCATATTTTAATTTAACTGTGACACACTTTTGAGTTTTGATCCATCATAATGTGGCAAATGACTTTGGCGGCAGGAGTTCAAAATAATAAAAAAACCTGCTCTCAACGAGTCGTAGAAGACTCATTGCATGGTTCCCTTACCTCGATGACTTCATAGTGTCACAATGTAACGTCGCTAATTAACATGTCAACACCTTCAAAGGCAACCAGTGTAGGCATTAAGACGGTTAGGGGGAGCTGACAAATCCATTTTCAGTACTTGATTAGAGAGCCTGATGCTCCAGCTAGTGTCACTGTGCCACTGTGAACAGCAGCCACATCGCCGTCGTGAATATTGCTCATGGTTGGTTCTATACGAAAGAGGGAAAAGAGGTAAAGAGAGAGGGAAATCTGCATAAAAATATAAGAGGATGAAGAGTGCAGGTTTAGAGAAAGTGGATTTTCTTCATAAATAGTGTTTAATTGTAGTTGTGGAAATAACTTGTAAGGACAAATGTTTACCTTTGTTTCTCTAAAAGTGTGAGGACATTAAGTTGTGGAAATAAATTGTACAATAATCGCACTAGATGGTCATCGCACAATTTTATGTTCATATAAAATAGACCTAGCTTGCTAGCTTAGCTTGTTGCTTATTCATCGATTTGAGTATTTAAAAATAATAAGGAAAAGGAAAGTAGTTGTTGACCGGGACCGGGTCTTTTATTCCTCAATAAATATAACAAAAAAAGAAAAAAGTCCAAAAATAATACTCTTTACAAATTAGGGTAAATGATCACTTTGTCCTTAAAAGGATAAGGCAATGTCAATTTTATCGCAGACGCTTTGTGCGATGACCATCTAGTGCGATTATTTCACATGGAGCTCACTGCTGAAAGAGACAACAACCGATCATTCAACTTAAGGCTTGTGAGAGTTGTTGCAGATGGCATTACTTCTCTGAACAAAAAGTTCGCGACACCGAGGCGCATTTCGACCATATTTGTGGAACTAAATCTTGCTTTTATGCTGTCATGCGTAAAGGTGGAAACTTAAATGATGGTTCTGTGGAGAAAATGATAACTTGGGAGGTTCTTCACTCGTATAACGTAAGTCTCACAACCCATGTTAGATTTTATGTGAACATTGAGTGTGCTAAAGTGACAGGACTTAGGGCCAAGTTTGGAGGCCCTTTCAAGTGCGAAGGTCAGGTTTTGAGAGAGGGTTTGCTGAAACAATCTGAAGGTTCTTCACTGATTCAGCGCGAGGTTAGTGGAAAAACAACAAAGGCTTTTTTTGTGCTTCTGTTGAGAGTGCGTTTACAGGAAAAGAATATATCCTTTTCCAACAACAAGGTGAGAGAGTCAATGTTTTTAATAGCGGGAGTTTTCATGGTCACGTTAATGGCTCTAATTACAAAGATTGCAATATTGTTATGAAATACGAAGCTGGTAAAGGCACGAACTAAAACGTAGCTGCTGTGTTTTTTTTTCTTTCCCGAAAATGTTATTTCTTTTTATGTATAGAAAACATGTACGTACCTGTTCTAGTTGTTCTATGAAGTAGCAGTTCTCTATGAATCCTTACTGTAATCAATAACTTCCGAAGTTGAAGGGAATGATAGTCTGGCTGGGATGGCTTTAATTGTGTATGGTCGTACACATTTGATAGTCAAATGCTATTTAGGGTCAGACCTATATCAGTATTTAATATTAATTTGACATATATACAGTTAATCTTCTCTCCCCATTTATATATGAAAATGGAAAAACCAATCATTCAGTATAATTACTGAATGAAAATTGTGATATGGTTTCTCCATTGATCAAAAATTTGATTTTTGAGAAATATTTTTGTGAATGGTTATATGATATTTATTGATCACTTTATTAAGAAATATAAATTCTTATATTATTCCTCATGTTAATTGTTATTTGTATATCTTTATCATTTAATAATAAGCATTTCCATCTTATCAAATAAAAAATTTAAAAATCTATTTATTGTAATAATTGATTTAAAGAGTGAATCATTTAATTTGAATCTTTCAATTCATAGACGTGGATCTCCCACTGCCCAAAATTCAAAGAAAAAGAAAATGAGTTGAAAAATCAATTATATTTTTAATAGGAAACTTCTCATATAAATTTTATTCTACTTAGGAGTAAAAAACTAGAGATTTTTCTCTTCAACTAAAACCAAAAAGTTCTTCCAAATTTAATTGCTTTGAAATTTCAGCGGCCTATTGTCGCCACTCTCCAGACTCCATTTATTGACTTATTTGTGCATGGTGGATCTTTAATGCCCATTTTTTATGTAATAGTATATTATATTATTTGCCCACTAATTTTTTCTTTAGTTAAGATAGTCCACATACATTTATGCTTAAGTAAATGATTATAATTTTAATCTATTTTGATTTGCAATAATTATGTAGATGATTTTTCTCCTTTTTTTATGTGTAGTTGCTAAATTTAGTTTAGAAAAATAATAATCAAGAGTAAAAGAATTAATTTGTTTTCAAGAGGAAAGTTCGTGAGAAAGAAGAAAGAAATTTAATTTCCACATCATTTGAAAATCCAAGGACTGAAGAGAATTTGCCAAAAATATTATGAAACAACTTTTTAAAGTTCCTACTTGATATATGATGAAATTGACAATTCTTTATAATGCCGTTTTGCAAATTTGTCAATTTTCACCAAATGAAGTGAGAAATACGAAGGACTTATTTAAAATGGATTAAGCTTGAAGAGTAGAACAACTCTTTAAGGTAATTTTTAAACACTTATTTTAATATTGTTTTTTTTTATCAATTTTGTATTTATATTACAACTTCAAAATATTAAATATGTATTTTTATATTACATATTAGATTTATGTATTAAATTTTATTATGCTTACACGTAAAGATTTAGTTGAAGCTCCCGCTGCAGATGACACTTTTGAACACAGTTCACGTACGGCACAGAGCATTTTCACACGTATCTTCGTGGAAGAAAATCTTGTTTTATTTATCAGGTAATAACGCGTAAAAGTGGAAAGATTGGTTCTGTGAAAGAATTGAAATGACTCAGAAGCTTCTATCGTTTGGCCCAAAACTTTCAGCCCGATCACCAGATATAATAATATAATAGTAGTAATTGAAGATTGCGTGTGATGAAGTGAAAGGACTTAGGGCGAAGTGTGTAGAGGCTCTTTTCATTGCGATAGGTTTTGAATTAGGGTTTGCTAAAACAATCTACAGTTTCAGCGTTCACCGATACTGAGCAAGGTAAATAGAAAGCCCCCAAAAGCTATCTATTACTAACGCAATTGAGAGTGAGAGAGTCATTGCTACTACAGGTGGACATTTTCGTGGTAACGGTAATGGCTCCATGTACGAAAATTGCATTTGCATTTTTCATATGAATTACTAGGGAGCTGGTACAGGCACAAAACTGGGCAAGTTGTGGCTGTCGACGGTTGTGGTGGCGACAATCACTATTGTGGTGTCAACAGCTGTCATGATAGTGGCATCAATGATCAAGGTGGCAATGATGTTTGTGGTGATGATACCCACAATCAAGAAAGTGACAATGATAATAATAATAATGATTATAGTCATGATAATAATGACTCAAGAATAAAATGACTAAAACTTAATCTTAATTTAAACTCACCAACAAAATGTTATGTTCTATTAGTTTTTAAAGTAAAAAAAAAAATTACACATATTAACTAAAAAGGCTCATATGTCACTCAAAAGTAAAATAACTAAAACTTAATTTAAGCTCACCAATAAAATGTTATTTTCTATTAGTTTTTAAAATAAATAAAAAATTACACATATTAATTAAAAAAGTCTCATATGTCACTCTTTTTAAATAGAAAAATATTCTTTCAAGTTTTGTTTTTGGCTTCACTATCTTTTGGTGTGATCCTGTATGGTAGTGCAACAACACTCATAGTATACAGTTGTTCAATAACTAGTGTTCACACCCGCTGTTGTCCGGGTACTTTTTCCATTTTATAAATTAAAACATAAATCAATATATATATATATATATATATATATACATGATAAATTTTTATCCAAGCTACATGATTACATATATTAAATAAAATATATTATATTTTGTCAAATACTTTCTTATATATAATATTATTGGTATTGGACAACCTTTGATTATCTTCATCACATATTAACATTCAGACATACTTTTTGACTCCTGATACTGTAAGACACAATTGTCCATGAAAAAAATACTGATTTTGGTAAGTATGAATATTTGAGGATGTCACCATTGTCAATTACCTTGAATAAACTCATTATACATGTATATCCCCCTTTGAAATAACCCATTAAATTTTCTTAGCACAAAATTTCTTATGGTGGACTAAATCTTGAATACCTACATGAAATGAAATTGATATTTCATGAAAATAGTTTAATAATCTCTTAATAAATCATTATTACATACATGCACAAAATCTTAACATTATGCTACCATCTTACTTTAGAATCATTTCAACAACAACAAATGATTTCTTTGTTTCTCCAATTGGATGCAAGTTCCAAAGGTGAATGACTCGAACTTTTATTCTCCAAACTTGTTTGTCATGTTCATCCCTCAAAATATCTGTTATATGGTTCTTTTCATTTATTCTTTTAATAATTGTATTTCTTTTTTATAATTTAGGTATAAACTAAACAAAAAAAAAACATAGTAATCATGCACCGGATATAGAGAGATTTTCTTTAAACTAAAAATAATGGGTATATAACCTTCAATTTCTAAATAAATGGTTAAAAATAAAAATTGTACTTATTATTTTCGATGACAAATCATTTAACTTAACTTAAAATACACTTTATAAACTTTAAATATAGAATATTTTAATTTCTTTTTCCAAAGAATCATTTCAAATCAAAACATACATATTTATTAAATAAAACTACAATTTTAATAAAACAAAAAATAATAAGTTTTTTTCATTTAATTTAACTTGAAACACATTTTGTAAATTGTAAATAGAGAGTATTTTTTGTCAAAGAATCATCTCAAATCAACATATGCATATTTAACTATATGTTTTTCATTTATGCCTATAACGATCGTATTTATTTTTTAAACTTATATATCAGTTAAATAAAAGTTAAAAATATTTATTAAATAGAACCAGAATTTTAATAAAAATATACATAAGTTTTTTTAACTTTATTTTTTCATTTTTCATTTTTATAATTGTATTCTTCCTTTTAAATTTACGTATCAACTAAATAAAAAAAAATAAACATAATAATCAAGAATTGGAAATAGAAAATATGGAAGAATAAAGTTACATACAATTTTTCTCCTCTTAGTTGCGCATATCGTGGAGTATCCGGATAATGAAGTAGTAGTCTTATAATTTTTTTTAAAGTCTTATGTTAAAAAACATTATACTAAAGTCGTAAAAAAATTTATTACTTCAGTTTAAAAAATATACAAGTCGTAACACGACTCTTGTTACAACTTATCTCTTTTTGGATAAAAATTTAAATTTCACTCCCAAATAGTAATAACAAAAAAAAAATCCCCTTCCAATCATAAAACCCTTACAAAATATTGAATATTCGGTGGATTTGATCCACTATTGAATTAAATATTTTATATAAAACACATATATTAAAATATGGAAATATAAATTGTAATAGTAATAATAATAGGACAAAAGGATAGTAGCACAAAAAGTATTATCATACAAAGAAAATTTCAGAAAGAATATTACCGGAAAATCACTGCTCTGGAACAGCGAATTAGCACCCAAAGTCCTGTTAGAGTAACTTTAGTGGAAGATCTTGGAAAATGATTTTTTGTTGAAGATCTCTCTTTTTCCAAATCCATCAAGAGAGAATGTAAATCTTCATGTGGAGATTCTATTCTTCTCAAAAAATCCTGAAGATATGCATGAAATTAAAAAAAGTGATTTTTTTTATGTGAAAAGACCAAAAAATGAAAAAAAATTAAATTAAATTAAAAATTAAAATTTATTACTTAAAATTAATTATATACTTTATTAATATTCATATATTTTTTCTATGCTTTATTAATTAAAATTAATTAAATTAAATTAAATTAAATTTTAAATATTTAAAAATAGTATTCATTGTGAAACTCATTAAAATTATCTAAAATTAAATCTCAATTTAAGATTTATCAATAAAAAAAAATATCTTTAATCCTACGTAATATTATGAAATACACCGTTTAGGATCCTAATTTAGTATTTACAACTAAAGTTGCTTAGAATTATGGTACAGATGCTTCGTGAGTTACTGTACCAAATTTATGTTTTGCTGTGTTATGTGCTACTGGATCTTTTGTTCCCAAGAAAAAAATTAAAGTTCCAACGTAGTTTTTTTCTTTTATTCTTTGCAAAACACTTTTGATAAAAAAAAAATTACTATTCAAAACATTTTTTTTACTCATTAAAGAATGTAAAGTTAGTTTAAAAAAATTATATTTAAGAAATTTTATTTTTCTTATATCTGAAATCAGAGACAACATGTAACATTTTCAACTATACTATTATTTCCATTAATTATTTGATGCATTTTTTTTATAAAATTAAATAATAAATCATTGAAAAGTTTAAGGGTTAATTGATTGGTCAAAATTAGTTGGTGGATACGCGCGTTGAAAAAAGTTCCAGCATTTATTTGGCCAGCCACCCTTTCTCTACACCAAAAACAGCGAGTAAATATATTTCAAGAGAGAGAAACGGTGAGTGAATTTTATTGCAATAGGAGCAATCAATGCGCAGGGGGAATGAATGTATACAGCGGAGGGATAAAACTAGCAGGCATACAATATAAACAAGTTTAATGACTTTCTTAGTTATTGAAAATAAACCTTAAACGACATATACTCAGGAAAAAAAAAAAAAAAACCTTAAACGACATATATTAAGAAATAGTGTAGAAGGAGTAGCATTTATGACCACCATGCATTTAATGCATTGCATTCAAGTAGGTGTGACAACTTTGTAATTGTCATTCCAACCCAATAGTAACAACATTCTAATTGTTGTTTGTAAAAAAAAAAAAAAAAATCTAACTGTCGGTGCAATCCAATAGTTGTAACTAAGTTGGTAATTCGTGCTTAATTTTGAGTTTAATTCTCATACAATATTTTAGTACAATTTGATAAATTTGACAAATATTAATTAATATCTTTAAGATATTAGTTAAAAAATTTAAAGTAAAAGTTATTCTTGTTGGGAGGTGAAAATATTCTTATATATTCCTTCCGTTCTTATATATAATATTCAAATTTAAAATAGTGTTTATTGTTTTTCATAAGATCCAATTTTTAATATTTCTTATATTAATTATTTTTATATTAAAAGTATTTCTCGTTAAAAGAAGAAATAAAATATACTGAAATTCATTAGAAGAAATATAAATATTAACAACAAAAGATAATTTTTAAAAAATTATAAATTTAAAATAAATTTATTATTATCAATTAAATTAATAACTTTTCTTAATTTTAATAAATTAAGTAATTTAAGTAGAGATCAAAGCTTCAGATATACCATAATGGGTAAAAGAAAACATTATGATTGGCATTGAGCTGGTAGAGTACGTAGAAAAATCTAACAAGGAAATGCACGAGATGGTTAGGTGAGTTTTATGGAAGAAGAATAGTAACAATTATTTTTCCTTATTACTATTTCTCAAAAATATCCATAATGAGTATTCAAGACGCTTTCTAGGTATAGCTATATTTAGAGCCGTTCATGCATCCATGAGTGTATGATAACTGGTAATAAAATACACACGACATACATGGGTAACATATGCAGTTCAGATGATCGTCCTTCAAGGGTGAGTCCAGAAAAGAGTCTCACAGGCTCTTCTTCATGCGATGATCTTCCAGTTGTACGATCACTTAACTTGGAGGTCACTGCTAAAAGAGACAACGAAGACATGATCAGTGGACACATTGGTTCTGTGAATAAGAAAATTACTTGGGAGGTTCTTCACTCGAATACCGTAAGTCTTGTTACAAAAACCCAAAATGAAGGGAAAGGGAACAGCAGCACAGAAGAAGCTTCTGGGCAAAGAGCGAGAGTCATTGTTAATACAGATGGAAATTTTCATGGTAACGGTAATGGCTCTAAATACGAAAATTGCAGTATTGTTATGAATTACGAAGCTGCTAAAGGCACGAACTGAAACGTTGACTGCTGTGCATGGTGATTATGCAAGGTTCAACATTTTTAAGGCATTAAAAGTTACGGAGTTTAATTGAAGGTTTCCTATATATTGAATGGTGATTGATGTTGTTAACCAGTTATTTCCTTTGATTAGCAAGCGTAGATGGGATAATTGTTGAATTCTTTATTTTACCTTTTTTTTTCTTTTGTTGAAAAGGATACTTATGAGTTGTTGTTTTATGTTTTTGTTTCTGTAGCTGTTGGGATGTTTGGGGAAGTTTATGATGGACAAGAGGCATGCTATTATCATGCCTTTTGTTTTATTGAAAATAATAATAAATATAGTAACACCTGAAAACTGTTATCGTAAATAAAAATTCCATAAATTTGTAATATAACGTGTAATCTCAATTGCATGGAAATGATTTAATTGATGTAATTTAAAAAAATTGAATTTTTGAAAATTTAGATACCAAGTTGATTATTTTAAAATAATTTAGAGACCAAATTAAAAAATAAGCCATGTAAATAATAAAATTTATTTATTATTGTTGTATTTTAATAAATATTTTATTCTTTGGTAATATTTCTTATAATTATTGCATTTTTTTTTTACTTTTTTTTAGATAAAATATTTGAGTATTTTTTTTCAAAATAGATTTATTATTATTATTATAATAAAAGTTATGAATAATTATAGTTTGTAATCAAATGAATTTATTAATCTTTGTCAATGAGTCAAACTTACAAACTCTCTATACAAGATTTACAACTTTTAAATTTTGAAACACATCAACAAAAATTCTACCATTCTATCACAATTTTCTTTTATTCCATTTCTTTATTTTTATCATCTTATATTTGTTTTTAATCGTTACCATTGTGATATTTTAAGGTGCTTTCAATCTTAGTGCACGAATCCACCAGCATGCTATGTAAATATTAGGAAGGCGAATTACTTATCAAGATATACTAAATGTTTATCACAATTTGCTTTCAAAATTATAGTCTTTGTCTCAACAAATATTTTTCTTCTATTTTTTAACTATTTAAAAGTAAATTATCCTTCAATGATTGTTGGCTACTACTATCCTGAAAAATAATTTAGTGAGTAACATAATTTATTCAATTTTTTTTAAAATTAAAATTTTTCAAATATACTAGTAATAAAATTGAGGTTTCACACTATCCCGCATTAATCATGACAGACATTTATTCATGTTAAAATTATGGTGAATTCTAATATGAAGTCCAAAAAGCACGCTTCATGGGTGAGGGAGTAAAATAACATGCAATAATAGGTTTTTAACCGAAAGTAAAAAATAAAAAAACATTTTTTATTTCAAAAATGAAATTGAAAAATATTAAAAGTATTTTTTTCTCTTCCTCTCACTTGTCTTCGGTTTACTTTCTTTTTTCTTTTCTATAGAAACTTCATTCGGCAACCACCCACCATCACGCCAATGACCTTCACCCGTTGTCACCAACTCATCCCTTCTGGTGCATCTTCGTCGTCTCCAATCACTCCTCCCCGGTCAAGCTTGCAGACTTCACCAAGTCCACTCTCCCCATCTCCATAGTGAGATTTAGAAATTGAGATGAAATCTGAAAATTCAGAGTTGAGTTGTAGCAGAAGAATAGTGATGAAGGAGTTGAAAAAAGGTTGCGAGATTTGACTATGGAGGAGTTGAAGGAAGGATAAAATAAAATAAAAATGTATTAAAAAAAGAGATCTTGTGTCCTTCCCTCTGCCGATCAACCATGCCTTCCCTTTCTTAATTCTTTTCTTAATTACAGTGAAGGCCTTGTGGAGGAAAGCAGTGGTGAGATGAAGGTGCATTAGGTTTTGTTGAACCGGTGAAAATGAATCTTTGCATAGAGGTATGCTTGGTGATGTCGAGTCTTCAGAGCATATTAATTGTTTTGGTTTTGTTGCCGAATCATTGTACCTCTCGTTCTTGCAAGGAAAGTTCTTGTAGCTTTTTGTTTAAGCTTATCTGCAGCAACAAGACACAAAGATCTTGGTACTTGCCCTTGAAGTGAAAGGGTTTCATGGTTTAATTTTGATTTAATTGTGCAATGGTTGGAGGACAAAAAAGAAAGGGACTAACAATGTTGTTGTGCCAGAAACTAACGATTTATTGGATTGTTAGATTTGCTTTTTGTGTTTTGTTGCAAAAGAGAACAATGGTAGGGGCGGTAGGGAAGATGATAAAATAAAATAAAAAATTGATATAAAAAATTAAATTTTAAAAAATACCGGTCAGCTGATTTTCCTTTTTTAAATTTAAATCCTTTAATATTTAATAACCTTATCCAACGGTAAAAATGACTGATTCACCGATGAGGATGAAATTTTAGAACTTCATATTAGAAGTCACCTAAAATTATGGTGAATTATAAGGTGAAGTTCAAAACTTACTCCCTCACCGATGAGGGAGCAAAATTTACCTGCAATAGCAGGTTTGTTACAAGAAGAAAAAAAATTATTATATTAAAATACTAAGTTTCAATATTTAAGTTTTAATAAATATCAAACCCTCGGTGTTTCTTTTTTTTAGCAATCTTCACTCTCCTTTCACAACTCCTCGCATTCTCTCTCTTCATCCCACCACCACTTCCTTTCTCGCATTCACAGCTCCAAATGAAGTAGAAGGAGAGTTGTCCTCCGCCAGTGCTGGATTGAGCACCTAAACCCCTGCCTCATCCTCAACAAACTCGACCACTTAATCATCAAGCTCAAACTCACCCCCTTCGATGCCTACATGCGCCTCTTATGAATCGTGCACGAGGCCTCCGACGTGGATTCCCTCCTAGCCAGCACCGGCACCACCACCTGCGAGACCTTGAAGGACTACGACGATAACAAAGATGTTTTTCAGCCACATAAAGGGAATGCTATATTCGCATCACTTTATATGGTTAGGGATTTGGGTACAGTGATGAGGAGGAAGGTCTGCTGGAGCGACTGGAAGGGCCGACAGCGGTGGAGTACGACGACGCAATCGAGAAGAAGGGGAAAAAGGAGGACACGTTCCTAGAGTAGGCCTCGAAGATTCGAGAAGCTTCTCAAGAAGCACTGAGAGTGGTGTTGAAGAATGCCATAGAAGAGTTGAGAGTGGCGGCCAAGGAAATCGGTGACGAAGGCAAACAATATCTCACCGTAATTGCCGAGAATTCGCCTGAGGTCAAGGAAGTCGTTCAAACATTCGTCTCTCCCAATTAAAATGAAAGATGTGATTTGTGCTGTATGAACGGAACAAACCGATCACCGCATGAACGAAATAAACCCAACAACCATTTTTTAGATATAAAATGAAAGATTGGTCAGGCCAGGCGTGAAGGCTGTTGTCAAAATTGGAGTATAAAATCCACGCCATCTATAGATTTAGGAAGGACGATAGAATGAAATAAAATAATGTTAGTTATTATTTAGATATAAAATAATTCAAAATAAAATGATATTTAACTAAAACAGAGAATTTCTCAATTTTTGTTATTGAAGCTAGACGATGAAGGACCTTCCAAACAAATATAATCATATATAATGGCCTGAAATGGACCATTGCCTCTGGTCTGTGTCAAAAATATAGTATTATCTCCTTCAACTAGTTGAGTTCCCGGTATTTGTAATACATAGGTTAAGATAGTACAAGTTAATTAGACCAATGAAATTAAGAAATGCAACTGAAATTACGATAATGTTGTTGATGCCAAAGCAACTCTCAGTTTATAGCTACTGCTTTTGTTCACGTTATCAAGCTTAAACTTGATTTTTCATGTGGTTCCTTCATATGTGTTATCATCTTTCTTCCTGAAAATGATGAGCAAAAAAGTAAAAAGAAAAAAGTAATGATTTGCCACACATTAGTAATAATTTCTTAGAGCAAAACACAATTCATTGAGAAACATTAAATTCCGTATCCTTAATGCAATCGAGTTTGGTTGTGAGGAGAGGCAATAGAGAAAACGGTATATTAGGAACCAAGCATGAAAAAGAAAGGATGCGAAATGAAGAAATCCTAGGATGCGAAATGCACTTACAGATAGCGAGGAGGGGGCAAGACCCATTGTCGCTTTGGAGAACGATCGGAGTGGTGCGTCTGAGAAACTGAATTGTTTTGGTTTTGTGGTCGCACTCTTTCACTGCCTGAGGTTGAGGTTGTTGGTGTTGTTCCTGTTGTTTCCGATCCTCGTCCTTGAGTTGTGGCTCCTTTGGAGGAGAAGACGACAACGCTGCTACCATTTCGATGGATGATTCTTGATTTCCTTCAAACTCAAATTACAATTGGGATAATTATCATTGTAAAAAAAATCAAAAATACATTTTCAAAATAAAAGACTTAGTAGGTAATCGGTCATAAATCTAGACCGTTTATTATTTTAATATTATATATTGTGGTTCACAAAACTGGTTCACGGGTGACCCTGGAAAATCACAACTTCATAATTAGACTTGGCCTAAAATTACATATAAAAGTAATAAAGTTATGCTCCCTTGGTTCATGGTGTGTGTGTTAACTTTTTTTAAATGATCATATATATCTAATTTATTGTACACGAATTTTGAGACAAAATCTAACGGCCGGACTAATAAAAACTGAACGCAAAAAAAGGATATGAATACTTTAATTTGTTAATCTCATTTTTCTACAAACATACCCTAAGTGGTGTAGATACTTTCTCCATTTGTCTAATAATTGAACCCTAATCTCTCCCAAAATGTTTTGTCTTCAGTCCTCTCTTGCACTTTGGTAAGCCATTGGATGAATCCAACGTTGAGATTTGAGTTATCAGATTTTGAGAATAAAATTATATTCTCTTTCTAAGTTTGTAAAATTTTCTTTTTCAAAAAGATAAAAAAATAACTTGTTTTTCTCTTGGGTACTTTAAATAAATAAAAAATAAAAAACATTTTGTGAAATAATACAACATTTAAGATCGTAAAATTTTCAAAATTTTAAATATGATGTAGTTAACACCAATACTTTAAACTAGAAATTTTAAATATTTGGGGGGGGGGGTGGGGGGGATACAACCTTTGACATATTAAAATACAAACATATTTTTTGTTTTATATATCATTAAGAAAAATAAATCACATTAAGGAATTTGTAATTAGAAAATATTTTTATATGGTATTAATAAATAATAAATTAAAATAAGGGGTTAAAAACACTACATCAAAATTAAAATATTTGAATTTTTTAATATCTTAAATGTAGTATTTTTTGTTTTTCATTTATATAAAGTGCCCAAGAGAAGAAGAAAAAAAGTTATCTTCTAAATTTTTGAAAAATAAAATACAAACTTAAAAAGATCTTTTTAAGTTTAAACTAATTAATTTTAAATTTAAACTAATTAAACTTATAAAACTGCAAAAGACCATAGTTCGATGTTGTTTCTCATAAACACGCCGGAGAGAGTGTTATACTCAAAATCTTGCATATTTAATTTAACCTTAACCATTGGATTAATTCATCCAATGGCTTGCAAAAGAGTAGGAAAAGGCTGGAAACAAAACGCTGCAGGAGAGGATGCTAGTTCCAATTTTGTCCCCCATTTGTCATTTTTCTTGAACCAGAAAAATCAATTGGTTTTTAGCCGAAGAAAACTATGTTTCTCGAATAGAAAAGGTTAATATATGCACTCAATCATCTGAAATAAAATATTTAATTTTTCTGAACGTTGTAGTGTTAGAAACAGTGTTCTTGCAATCAGGAAGAATGCTTATAGACTAAAAAGTCAAGTTGTCAAGTTGTAATGCACGCATATTTCCAAATGCCACTGTTGCGTAATATTTTGGGTTGTAATTTTCATTATTAATTATTATAATTGATCCGATCTCTCATCGATCATATTATATGCATACCTTTGTATCATTGTGCCACTTGGTACAAAATACAGATGCGATTTTTTTTGGTCAGCAAATATATGTATTTATATATATAAAATACGGTACTAGAGATACCAAGTGTAAAATATAAATATTGAAGGATCACCAACTGAAATAGAGGTTACACATTATTAATGCAATTGAAATGGCATAAATAAAGTATAACCCCAATACATAGATGCCCATCAATAAGCAAACTGCACAAAAGGCTAGCAGTGACTTCCATTGGACTCACCCCCATTTCATTACAATACCCATATACAAATAAATGGTGTCCCACACCTACATAACAACCAGCAGAAAAATCAAACCCGCATATCTTGGAACCCAACTCCCAGAAAAGTACAGATGCGATACTAAAGCATTTTCCTTATGCATGGAAAATTTATCTCTACCAGTGTTATCGCTTTATTGTTTTTAATAATTATTTTGGTTTTTCTATTTCAACATCATAAGATTCACTTCAAATGTGATATTATATATATATATATATATATATATATATATATTATCTTTTTAATATGCATGTATATCATATATGAATACATTAAATAAAATGATAGAGACAACTTTTTTGTTATGGCAAATGGTGCATTATGTTAGCTGACACCAGAAATGGATTCTTTGGAGACGTCATATTACTATTATATTTTAATTCTTTAATAAATTTGATTAAAATAATATGTTTTTACTTTAAAGTGGATGCTTAGAACAGAAAAATGTTGAGAATATGATATTTGATCATGCTTTTCATGGGAGAGAGTCTAATTCTAGTTGACAACTAAAAAAAATAAAAAATAAAAAATGAGTATCATGATCAATAAAAAAATAGAAATAAATGAAAAGTGTGAATGAGGTGTCTAAGATGTCCAAATTATATGCTCTTTCCTTATTATCTTTTGAAAAGCTGGATGAATAATGAGTATTCTCTTGCAAGCAACATGCTAGCTAGCTATATTTATACCCCTTAATTAGTCCCCCTGATCATGTAATATCCGTGAGTGTAGCAATCCAACATGGGTATTACACACAGTGATCTCGTGGGCGAGATTTACAAATGGTCAAGTGAGGAATTTCCTGAAGAGACCGCTCTGAAATACACTCCTGTCAGTGATAAATCAAAGTTAGCTTTTTCCGTTTGAGCGTGAGACCAGAAAAGGTGCTACTGAGACTGGCAGACACTCTGTGCCATGATCATCCCGTACGCCTTCACATGGAGCTCGCTGCTGAAAGACACAACAACAACGGATATTTCAACCCTCGGGTGGTGAGAGTGGTTGTAGAGGGGGCTAACATTTCTGATCAAGATGTTAACATACTCGGGGCGCATACACATTTCGAATATTTTTGTGTAAGCAGGTCTTGTAATTATCATGTGTGTAAAGGTGAAAGTTATGATGGAAACTTTTTTGGTTCTGTAGTGAGCGATATGACTTGGGAGGTTTTTCACACGTATGAGGTAAGTTGGAAAACCCTTCTCAGATTTTATGTGAACATTGAGTGTGATAAAGTGACAGGGCTTTCGGCCAAGTTTAGAGGCCCTTTTAAATTCCATGGTCCGGCTTTTCTTACAAAGAGTATGATACAACGTTCTACTCCGTTGATTCAGCGCGAGGTAAATGGAGAACCCCCGAAAGCTATCAATGCATTTCTTGAGAGTGAGTTTACAGGGAAACAATATATCCTCTTCCAACAAGAAGGGAAATTAGGGAACAGTAGCACCACCCAAGTTTCTGGGCAAGGAGCTAGAGTCATTGTTAATACGGGTGCACAATTTCATGGTAACGGTAATGGCTCTAAATACAAAAACTGCAGTATTGTTATGAATTACAAAGCTGCTAAAAGCACCAATTAAAACGTGCATGCATCATGCATGGAGACCTGCTGTGCTTTGCTAAGAATTATTAATAGTTCTATCTAGGTTGCACCGTATATCGAATTACTGTTGTAACTCCTGATCAAATTTGAAGGGAATGATAATCTGGGTGGGTGTATATTTGGTAATGGAATGCTAATTAGGGTCAGACTCAGACCTATTGTAAAATTAATTTCATTTATAGTTTTTTTTAGAGGAACAAAATTATATTATTTCCTTTAGAATCTTATCAATAACACAAGATGAGAAATTATCAAAGTGATGGAGACCAACATAAGAATTTAATTGCTCCTCTAGCTAAGTTATCAGCAATAGAGTTCCTTTGTCTCCTCACAAAACAAATGTTGAAGTTTGATAAATTATTATAGTACTCCTTCCTATCCTTCTTACAAATTTAATTAATTAATTCATAAAAATTATTAAAAAATTAATTTATTTTGTAATATTAAATTTATTAATATAATTAATTTAGTTATTTATTTATTTAAACAGCAAAGCTAAAATTAAAAAGAAATATAATGGTACTATGACTAAGCCATCCACACAATTAAGCCAGCAGACTTTTACATCTAAGCAATTGCAATACAGGCAAAAAGATCAATACACCAATAAAAAAATAACACAAAGCAGTCCCCTCATATTTCTTCAGTAAACCAATGCCAAGAACAAACTTTATGTGTTGCCAAGAAGAATACGTTATCGATCTGATATCTTAAACTAATGAAGAATCTGAATATTATTCTACACTTAAATATTTTATAACATTTTCTTTTTCGGATACTGATTTCTGTAGGACTAGGCCAATATTCTTAAGATCACGACGAGATAAGAAGAGGAATAGAATTGAAGGAGGAATTCTTTGTGACTTCTTCACTGACTATATCTTATTGTTTTTCTTCATTGATATATCAAAAAAAATATTTTAATAAATTTCAACTAAGAAGAAAATATATGTTTATAAGAGTTGAGTGTGTTACTAATATTTTTTACCCTTTAATTTATATGTGTACAATTTAAAAACACATTATGTGTGTTAACATCTCCATTTTTTAATTATATTGAAAATTGGTCCTTGAATATTTTGATTATCAAAAGATGAACATGAAATATGAATGGTGAAGATCGAAGATCAAAACCATCGATAATAAAAATTGAAAATAGAGTTATTAATGATAGAGATCGAAGACTAAAATCATCGACAATTGAAAATTTAGGCGAAATTTATAGTGGTTACAGGTAATTGAGATTTATACTCTATAAATATTGAAATTATATTATGTAATAAGGGTTGAAACTTGTAAACACCTACATATCTAAGTTCCCACTATGCTTATGAATAGATGGATTACTGTAGTGTTTTAAATCATTTTTTTTTTCGTTAGATAAATATCTTTTGATTACTCATTTTCCCTTCAATGACATCTTCTTCCTATAACACCTTCTTTCTATCTCTCTTTCTTCTTTCTAAAACATATTTTTTTATTTAATGCATATTATTAGTTTATTCGAATATATTTACAATCATATATTTTAAATCGAACTCAATATTAAAAATTTAACCCATTGATCATGATAAAAGACCTATATATCTAGAAGATACAAGACCTCCAAAGGAATAATTGTCACTTCCTCGAATTTTTATGAGATTATGTTTATTGACCCGAAAAAGTGCAAAATTTACCATCAACAATGTGTTATCCAAAAAAACCATTTCCCTTAATATTTTTGTTAGAACTGGATAAGTATCACCCATCAGTGTAGATTCCAACATGGGTAATATATTGAGCGGATATGAAGAAAGTCTCAGGATTCAGCTTTACAAATGGTCAAAAGTGCATTATTTCCTGGGGAGTACGGTCTCATACACACACACACCAATGATAAATCCAAGTTTAGCGTTTTTCGTTTGAGCATCAAGCCAGAAAGGGTGCTACTGAGACTTGCAGACACTACGTGCGATCATCATGAATAAATACGAGTTAACATGGAGGTCATTGCTGAAAGAGACAACATCGGAGGATATTTCAACTTTCGGGTAGTGAGACTGGTTAAACCAAGCATTCCTTATATCCGATATTCAATTCCCCTCTCTAAGAGGTAAGTTTAACCTCTCTCCGTGTAACGAGAGCTTATGGCTTTAGTGTGTGTGGTGTGACGATTCAGACTGGAAACTCATATCCTGATAGTAAATTGACTTGGAAGGTTGAGCAATCCTATGCCCTAGGTTTTCAAGCCCAAACCGTTATGAGATTTTATGTCAACATTGATTGTGATAAAGTGAGTGGACTTGCGGCAAAGTTTAGAGGCCCATTGAAATTCCAGTATCTTTTGTTTCTTCTATGGCGAAACATGTGTTGTAATTGTTCTACGAATTAGCAATTTTATATGAAATAATGGAACCCTAGGTTGCACCTTAGAATGACTGTAGTACATATCTGTAACTCCCAATTAAAGCTGAAGGGATTTGTAATCTGGGTGGGATGGCATATGGCTTTTATCTAGGTTGCACAGTAGAATTATTGTAATAACAACCCCCGATCAAAGTTGAAGGGAATGATAATTTGGTGCCGGGTGTAGGATATTGTTTTATTAATTCTATAGACAAAAAGATCAATACACTAAAAGAATCAAAAAACAATAAAGTGATAAATGTATATATTTGGTGTAACAAGAAGAGTAGGAGAAGGCTGGAGACAAAACGCTGGAGAGGATGCTAGTTCAAATTTTGTCCCCCATTTGTCATTTTTCTTGATCCAGAAAAATCAATTGTTTTTTAGCCGAAGAAAACTATGTTTCTCGAATACAAAAGGTTAATATATGCACTCAATCATCCGAAATAAAATATTTAATTTTTCTGAACGTTGTAGTGTTAGAAACAGTGTTCTTGCAATCAGGAAGAATGCTTATAGACTAAAAGGTCAAGTTGTCAAGTTGTAATGGCACGCATATTCCAAATGCCACTGTTGCTCAATATTTTGGGTTGTAATTTTCATTATTAATTAATATAATTGATCCGATCTCTCATCGATCATATTATATGCATACCTTTCTATCATTGAGCCACTTGGTACAAAATACAGATGGGATTTTTTTTTTGGTCTTCAAATATATGTATTTATATATATAAAATACGGTACTAGAGATACCAGGTGTAATATATAAATATTGAAGGATCACCCAACTGAAATAGAGGTTACACATTATTAATGCAATTGAAATGGCATAAATAAATTATAACCCCAATACATAGATGCCCATCAATAAGCAAACTGCACAAAAGGCTAGCAGTGACTTCCATTGGACTCACCCCCATTTCATTACAAGACCCATATACAAATAAATGGTGTCCCACCTACATAACAACCAGCAGAAAAATCAAACCCACATATCTTGAAACCCAACTCCCAGAAAAGTACATATGCGATACTAAAGCATTTTCCTTATGCATGGAAAATTTATCTCTTCCGGTGTTATCTCTTTATTGTTTTTTTATTATTATTTCGGTTTTTCTATTTCAACATCATAAGATTCACTTCAAATGTGATATTATATATATGTGTATATATATATATATATTATCTTTTTAATATGCATGTATATCATATGAGTACATTAAAAAAAATGATAGAGACAAATTTTTTGTTATGGCAAATGGTGCATTATGTTAGCTGACACCAGAAATGGATTCTTTGCAGACGTCATATTACTATTATATTTCAATTCTTTCATAAATTTGATTAAAATAATATCTTTTTACTTTAAAGTGGATGCTTAGAACAGAAAAATGTTGAGAATATGATATTTATTCATGCTTTTCATGGGAGAGAATCTTATTCTAGTTGACACCTAAAAAAAAAATAAAAAAGAATAATAAGTATCATGATCAATAAAAAAATAGAAATAAATGAAAAGTGTGAATGAGGTGTCTAAGATGCCCAAATATCACTGCTCTTTCCTTATTATCTTTTGAAAAGCTGGATGAATAATGAGTATTCTCTTGCAAGCAACAAGCTAGCTAGCTATATTTATACCCCTTAATTAGTCCCCCTGATCATGTAATATCCGTGAGTGTAGCAATCCAACATGGGTGGTACATACAGTGATCTCGTGGCCGAGAGTTACAAATGGTCAAGTGAGGAATTCCCTGAAGAGACCGCTCTGAAATACACTCCTGTCAGTGATAAATCAAAGTTTAGCTTTTTCCGTTTGAGCGTGAGACCAGAAAAGGTGCTACTGAGACTGGCAGACACTCTGTGCCATGATCATCCCGTACGCCTTCACATGGAGCTCACTGCTGAAAGACACAACAACAACGGATATTTCAACCCTAGGGTGGTGAGAGTGGTTGTAGAGGGGGCTAATATTTCTGATCAAGGTGTTAACTTAGTCGGGGCGCTTACACATTTCGAATATTCTTGTGTAAACAGGGTTTGTAACTATCTTGTGTGTAAAGGTGAAACCATTTATGGTAACCTTTTTGGTTCTGTAGTGAGCGATATGATTTGGGAGGTTTGTCACAGGTATGACCTAAGTATGAAATCCCATCTCAGATTTTATGTGAACATTGAATGTCATAAAGTGACAGGGCTTTCGGCCAAGTTTAGAGGCCCTTTCAAATTCAAGTATACGACTTTCATCACGGAGAGTGTGATACAACGTTCTACTCCAGTGATTCAGCGCGAGGTAAATGGAGAACCCCCGAAAGCTATCAATGCATTTCTTGAGAGTGAGTTTACAGGGAAACAATATATCCTCTTCCAACAAGAAGGGAAATTAGGGAACAGTAGCACCTCCCAAGTTTCTGGGCAAGGAGCGAGAGTCATTGTTAATACTGGTGCACAATTTCATGGTAACGGTAATGGCTCTAAATACAAAAATTGCAGTATTGTTATGAATTACAAAGCTGCTAAATGCACCAATTAAAACGTGTATGCATCATGCATAGAGACCTGCTGTGCTTTGCTAAGAATTAATAGTTCTATCTAGGTTGCACCGTAGATCGAATCACTGTTGTAACTCCCGTTCAAATTTGAAGGGAATGATAATCTGGGTGCATATTTGACAATGAAATGCTAATTAGGGTCAGACCTAGCTATTGTAATATTAGTTTCACTTATAGTGGTTATTAGAGGAACAAACTTATATTATTTCCATGAGAAATTATCGAAGTGATGGAGACCAACATAAGAGTTTAATTTCTCCTCTAGCTAAGTTATCAGCAATAAAGTTCCTTTCTCTCCTCACAAAACAAATGTTGAAGTTTGATAAATTATTATACTCCTTCCTATCCTTCTTACAAGATTTAATTAATTAATTCATAAAAATTATTAAAGTAAATAATTAATTTAGTTTGTAATATTAAATTTGTTTTAAATTTATATATGTTTTAAAATTATTCTTAATATTAATTTCCAAAGTTTATTTATTTATTTAAACAGTAATGCTAAAATTAAAAAGAAGTATAATGGTACTATAACTAAGTCATCCACATGCACAGTTAAGCCAGCAGAAATTTACATCTAAGCAATTGCAATACAGGCAAAAAGATTAATACACCAATAAAAAAAAAAATAACACAAAGCAGTCCCCTCATATTTCTTCAATAAACCAATGCCAAGAAGAAACTTTATGTGTTGCCAAGAAGAATATGTTATCGATCTGATATCTTAAACTAATGAAGAATCTGAATATTATTCTACACTTATAAATATTTTTTAACATTTTCTTTTTCGGATACTGATTTCTTTAGGACTAGGCCAATATTCTTAAGATCACGAGGAGATAAGAAGAGCAATAGAATTGAAGGAGGAATTCTTTGTGACTTCTTCACCGACTATATCTTATTGTTTTTCTTTATTGATATATCATTTTTTTCCAATAAATTTTAACTAAGCAAGAAACATATGATTATAAGATTTGAGTCTCTTCCTAACATTTCTCAATCCTTTATATGCATATAATTTAGAAACACATACTTTGTGTGTTAACATCACGATTTTTTAATTGTATTGAAAATTACTCTTTGAATATTTTCATTATCAAAAGATGAAGATGAAACATAAATGGTGAAGATTAAAGATGAAAGTCATCGACGATGAAGATTGAAAATAAAATTATTAATAATAGAGATTGAAGACTTTTTCATAGACGGTTGACGATTTAAGGAAAGTTTGCAATGATTACATGTGGTTAAAATTTGTACTCTATAAATATCAAATTTGAATTCTGTAATAAGGGATGGAACTTGTAAATACTCATATATCTTAGTCCCTCTTATGCTCATGAATAGATGGATTACAATAATATTTCAATCATTTTTTTCTTCATATATTCATATTAGTATCTTTTTATTTGATTATTCATTCTCCTTTTTGTAACATCTTTTTCCTATAACACCTTCTTTCTATGTCTCTTTCTTTTTTCTAAAACATCTTTTTTTAGTTAATACATATTATTAGTTTAATTTATTCAAATATACTTACAATTATATATTTTAAATCGAACTGAATTTTAAAATATAACACATTGATCATGATAAAAGACCTATATATTGAGAGGATACAAGGCCTCAAAAGGAACAATTGTCACTTTCTCAAATTTCTATGAGATCATGTTTATTGACCGAAAAAAAATGCAAAATTTACCATCAACAATATGTTATCCAAAAAATCCATTTCCCTTAATATTTTTGTTAGAACTGGATAAGTATCACCATCAGTGTAGACACCAACATGGGTAATATATTGAGCGGACGTGAAGAAAGTCTCAGGATTGAGCTTTACAAATGGTCAAAAGTGCATTATATACTGAGGCGTACGGTTTCATACACACACCCCATTGATAAATCCAAGTTTAGCGTTTTTCGTTTGAGCGTCAAGCCAGAAATGGTGCTACTGAGACTTGCAGACACTACGGGCGAACATGTGTTGTAATTGTTCTAAGAATTGAATTAGCAATTTTCTATGAAATAATGGAACTCTAAATTGCACCTTAGAAGTTAGAATGACTGTAGTACATCTGTACATATCTCTAACTCCCAATTAAAGCTGAAGGGATTTGTAATCTGGGTGGGATGGCATATGGCTTTTATCTAGGTTGCACAGTAGAATTATTGTAATAATAACTCCCGATCAAAGTTGAAGGGAATGATAATTTTGTGGCCGGGTGTAGGATATTGTTTTATTAATTCTATAGACAAAAAGATCAATACACTAAAAGAAACAAAAGACAAAAAAACAGTCCCCTCATCATATTGCAATGTCAACAACGAACTTTATAATTGATAAGAATATGTTAGCTGATATCTTAAGCTAATGAAGAATCTCACTTTTATCAATGTCAACAACGAACTTTATAATTGATAAGAATATGTTAGCTGATATCTTAAGCTAATGAAGAATCTCACTTTTATTATTTAAACATTATTATGTTTTTAAACCGTCAATATGATATATGATATAATATGATTAGTAGATCATTGGAAACTTAGAAACTATTTTATAATTGTTATCCATTCTTATCATTTATTTTTTTTTAAATCTAATAGGTATAACAATTAATTAATCTTAATCATTAAATTTTAAAAAATAATAAAATAAATAATAACTCTTAAAAAAAATTGTCTTTAGAATAACTTATTCATCCTCTTAATTTATTTTAAGTTCTTAGAATTTAGACAATTTATGTTTTTAATCTCTACTCTTTTTTTTTTTTCTCTTTTCTTCCCATCTCTCTTATTTCCAATCCATCCACCCCATTTTGGGATGTACATGTAACATACTTATAATAATTTTGCCACTTGATAAAATGGGAATGTTATATATATGATATTTTCCTTATAAAATATATATGCATCTGGGGTCGAGTGTACGTTGTCTTACAATTAGGTGTGTGTGTATATATATATATATATATATATATATATATATATATATATATATATCCCTTCCCCGTATGTATGTAATGGAACATCCATGAGTAGTGTAGCAGTTTTCATATATACTAGCTACAGGCTACAGATCTATGGGCAACATATTCACTTCCGCATATATCCAGATTGTGCTTTACAATGGTCGAGTTTAGAATTACCTCTTGAGTATGCTCTATTGCTCTTGTTAGAATTACGCCTGGTGATGAATCTAAAACCAGCACTTTTCGATTGAGCATTAGCAGAGACAAGGTGCTATGCAGACATGCTGAACGCAAGTGGGATGATCATCGAGTACGATTTCATACGGAGGTCACTGCTGAAAGCAGGGAGGGAGCTAGAATTTTATTTTAAGGGGGGTCAATTAATAAAAAATCATGATTTAGAAAGAAAAAAAAATTAAACTTTCTCATACATTATATATGCAAGAAATTTAACATATTTTTTTATATGTAGAAGAAATATATAATTGAATTGAGTAAAAAAGATATATTAACCAATAAGTATGATACAAGCAGTACACAAGCGCACAATGGTCAATAACAAAAAATAGAAGAAAATAACGAACTAATAATAATATCATAAAAATAAGCGTGACAAAAAATAACATTTCTTATCTTTAAAATAGAGATGAAATTTTCAAAATACAACCAAAAAAAGTCACTCATCTCATTATTATCAAAATATAATGTTTCAATTCAATAATATCAATAAAAACATAGTATCAAAATTTAAATTAAATGCATTAGACACCAATTGTGTTTCTTCATTATCTCTTTCTTTTATCTTATAAAATAACTAAATAATTTTCTTCCTAAACGTCTTTCAACCAAAAAAAAAATATACACTTAACCATAAAAAAGTTAACTTAATTTAGTGAGAAAGGAATTTTATTACATGAACATAAATATTATAAAAATTGACAGAAAACAGTTAGATATGTTAGCTAAGTACAAATGAATCATTAGCAAAAACAAAAACTGCAAATCTAATAAGCATTACTAAAAGATAACTAGTAGTTTGTGTGTTCAAGACTAGTTTTTCTACAAGTTAATGAAATGCAATGCAAAAGTCTTTATGCACATTAGAAAGAAAAAGTAACAATCATCATTTGAGATGTAATAGCAATTTGCAAAGGCATTACTTTTTTTTTTAAGGCAAAGTGAATTTTATTAAGATAGCAACGATTACAAATTGGCAGCACAAGTAGTATAGGCCAATTAAACAGAGTCCGAAAACATAAAATGCCAAAAAGGCTTATAATTGTAAAACCTATAGTTGAGCTAGCTTTAGGCCTCCCCATTGTACTTCTCCAAAACTCCAAAACTAGAAATTAAAAACAGTAGCACAATCCATCCAATGCAATGTCTGTATAAGTTAGTATATATCACACACTCACGCACCACCATTTCACATATTCACCAAAACTAGCGGAAAAATAATATATACTATCAAAAGTAGCATTGATTATAGGTAGTATTAGAAATGTTTAAAAACCACGGAGGGCCATGGGCCCTGTGGGTCCCCCCACTGCCTCCGCCTCTGGCTGAAAGAGACCAATAACTCTGAGTGTAGAAAGGGGATAATAAATTTGATATGGTTTTGCATATTTGATAGTCCAATTCAAATTTGGGTGACATTTCTCAAAGTACAAATCTGTATTTTAGCTTAAATTTACTCACTATATGTATCCAAGTTTTCTTGCTTCAGTACACAAGGTTATATATGATCAGCAATGTGTCGTAGATGTTAACTTGTGCATATAAAACCGTATTTTTCACTTTTACACATCAAAAGCTATGTAACAGGTACTTGTATTGCACTTCCAGACTAATTCAAATCCCAAATTAAAGACTTTACGTTTAATATCAAAGCATTAAAAAAAACATAAAAAAATGTTTTAAACCAAGATTATTATTTTTTTGAGAAAATTTAAACCAAGAATATGAATATGCTATGGTATGGGAGCTAACTGATATCTTCTAATGAAGAATATGAACATTACAAAACAATTACATTCTTTATCTTTTTTTCCCTTGGTTTCTAAAAGCATTTCTAATGGAAGTGTTTATATGAGTTATTTAATTTAAGTAATGTCGTTTAATTTTTTTCAGTGGAACAAATGATATGACGTTACTTATCATTGTTTAACAAATTTATATTATAAATAGAATATTTTTTTTAAATATTGTAGGACTTATAAAATTAAGTTAATCACTTGTTTTAATTAGTAATTTTAGCATTGAAGTGAATTTTATGTAAAATATTTAAATCTATGTGAAATGGTAAGACATGTAAAATTATGATAAATAACTTATTTAAATAACTATGTATTATAGATGCTTTATAGTTATTCTTTTGCACTAGCCCAACATGTGGAGAATTGGAGATGCAATTTTAAAGTCCAAAAGACATCACAGAGAGATGCCTTCTTAAAAGTAAGGGGAAAAAATCACATAGGTTATGTTGGTACGTTTGTAATTTTGTTCATTATTGACTATGTCGTCTTTTAGAAATTAAAAAAAAATCGTGGAAAAGTTCAATTTATGTATGACAGATCAAGAAAAGAATTGCCTTTCAAATTTCTCTGTTCTGCTTTCGAACGTTAAAAAATTAATCCTATGTGTTATGTGCCACACAAATTAAAAATTGGCTCTGACCTGTTGATCTTTTATATAAACAAACATTTTGGTGTTCAAACAAACCATTTCCCTTATTATTTTTGGAAGAACTGGAGGATGAGTATCCTCTTGCAAATACTTTCAAGCAACAAGCAATTATCTATGAAATCAAACATGCGTTGGGAGTTTTGTCATTTCTGTAATATTTGGTTTTACAACAATACGTGCTTATATATTTTGTGTTACAATTCAAGTCACAAATTCAAGACGTACCACACATAATACATATTGTATATCAATGCATCAATAAAATTTAAATAAACAATTATAGGTTATAAACCAAGATTTGATATATGGATAAGAATATGTTGTATGGGAGCTAGCTGATTTCTCAAGCTAACAAAGAATCCGATCATTGTAAGAAAATTCCATTTTTCTTTTCCCTCCGTCCGTTTCTAAAGTAGTTATTCTTTTGTAGGTTCAGTATTAGACGAACCAATAATATATATAGAGGTATTAGAGGAAAAAAGAATATAACAATTTTTATCTATTATGATTTATAATATATTATAACAATACTAAAATACATATTTGTATTACTTTATTCTTCATTACCAAAAGAAATAAAAATACATACTCCTATTACTACATTATTTGTTACTAAAAGTACTATCCCTTTTTTTTCTAATTAATTATACATTTATATTTATTATAAATAGCCTCATCAACATAACACAAACATGGTTAAAGGTGAGATTAATTTTATTGGTATCTTGTATTAAATTGATCGACTCTAAATTGACTGAAAATGTTAAATGATTTTAATCATTAAATATGAATATTTAGCGTCAACTTAATTGACACTAACTACCTGATAGGGATAGCCTCTCCAACTATATTACAAATAAAAAAACACAAGGTGACACTTTTTGTATGGCAAAAATCACTCATTTTAATAAATAATTTCTTTACAACTCATTATTGTAATTAGTTTTAATTTTTAACCCATTTTGATAAATCACCCGAATTCTCGGTGTCTTCTTTATTGACTATATCTTATTATTTTTTTTATTAATATATCAATTTGTTATAAAAATTATTGTTAAATTATTTTATGTAAAATTGATTAATTAAATGTAACATCTATTCAATTTTTGATATATAGTTTGATGTTGTTAGACTTTTAAAAATAAAAATATTTTATAAGAATTAAAATTAATTTTGTATACACAAACCAATTTAAAAAATAATGGCAGGGTTTTTTATTATATTTTTTTGTTGATACACATAACATTAGCTTCAAATATTCATCAATTTTATTAATGATTAATTTTTATCATACTTATCATTTTTAGTGGAATATTTTCTTTTAAATATGTTTGTTTCATCCAAAAGACTTAAAACGAAACCTTATAAGGAAATAGAATTCATTATCATTTGAAGTGTCTTTTTATTATATTCTAAAAACCATTTCCCGTACTAATTTCTGAAGAACTCGGGATGAGTATTCCCTTACAAGCAACAAGCTAGCTATATTTATATACCCCTTGCCCCCCGATCGTACGTGCATATCCATGAGTGTAGCTAGCATTAGCAATCGTGACACAAATACACACAAGATCGAACAACCTACCAACATGGGTAATACTTACAGTGCAAATCTCAGAATTGAGCTTTACAAATGGTCGTGTGGAATTTCCCCAAGAGCAGGCTCTCATATACACCTCCCTCACTGATAAATCAAAGTTTAGCATTTTTCGTTTGAGCGTGAAACCAGAAAAGGTGCTATTCAGACTCGCAGACTCTTTGTGCGATGATCATCCAGCGCGACTTCACACGGAGGTCTCTGCTGAAAGAAACAGCCACGGATCTTTCAACTTTCGGGTAGTTAGAGTTGTTGAAGCTGGCACTAACAATCAAGGCAAAACACCCCTTTTAGACGAGGCATGGTTCAATTATCACTGCCAAAGGAAAAATTGTACTTTTGATGTGGGGCGTCGCACTGGAATGCTTGGTTCTTGGAAGGAAATGTCATGGAATGTTGATCACTGGTATAAGGTAGATTTTAAAACCGATTTTAGATTTAAGGTGAACATAGAGTGTGATAAAGTGACGGGACTTTCCGCAAAGTTTAGAGGCCCTTTCAGATGCGAGTTCGGCCAGTTTGATGAAGAATCTGGTTCACTGATTCAGCGCCAGGTAAACGGAGAGCCACCAAAACATATTAATTCAATTGTTCAGAGCATGTTTACAGGAAATCAATATATCCTCTTCAAGCAAGGGAAAGGGAACACTCTCATCGATGATGATGAGGAGGTAAGTAAGATGGTCGTCATTAATAACACAGGAACTTTTTATGGTAATCATAATGGTTGTTTCAATTAACACCAAATAACTGTAGTCTGTTTCTAAAATTACCAAACTAGTCTAGTTTTTGTAAAAAAATTAACAGTACCGTGGATTTAAACTGATGATATTAATAACTCCCAGAGTTGAAGCTAATTTGAAATTAGGATAAATCTAAATAAGAGCATACTTACTATGGATATTGGTATTGGTTGACACTGGTATATAAGTCATGTTATATAAGTCATGTTATACTGTTGAATGTGATTGTGACTTTGTTTTTTTATGGTCTTAGGTATAATTACATTGTATTTCAACATTGATTTAAAACTTAGTAAAATGGCATCGTTAATATCTGTTGATGCTTAATCGTAAAGGGCTGGTTTTAGATTTATCATATTGTGAAGTGTAGATTAGAGCCATACACTCTTCAGGAAATTCTGAACTCCACCATTTGTAAAGCTCAATTTTACGGCCTCCTTGGTGGATGTATTTTTGCCCATAGAGCTAGGTTGTGTATTTTGTGTATTTCTATAATATCACCACTGCTACACTACACATATGGATGCTCGATCACTGGGAATATATAGGTAGCTTGTAAGAGAGCGCTCCACCGAGATGCATATCTATTCCATAAGGAAAATGCTTCATATATATATATATATATATATATATATATAATATCAATTCCCACCTCTTTTTGTTTAGATCTAAGATATTTTTTTATGTGACTCTTAAAATAAGTTATATTAATGTATTATATATTATTCAATCATATAATATCATATTATTTATTTAATTATATTAGATAATTATTTTTTTTTCATTTAAAGTCTAAGGATTTTTAAATGTAAATTTGATCTTTTTATTTTTTATTATGTAATTTAATATTTTTAAAAGATACTTTAATCCTTAATTAATTCTTAATGTTTATAATTTTAAACCTAATCTTCTGTCTGATCTATCAATCTTTCTCGCCGTCCCACGCACTTCCTTTGTCATGCCTCCTATATCACAATCCTCGTCGTCAACTGCAGCCTCTTCAACCCCACCCCCTCCTCCCTCTTTGTCATGATCATCAACAAGTACAAGCTCCGCAGCAATGTCAAAAGCTTCAACCTTGGCGGCATGGGATGCAGCGCCGGCGTCATTGTTGTCGATCTCGCCAAATGCATGCTTTAGTTTCACTGCAACACCTACCTCGTCGTCGTCAGCACCGAGAACATCGCCCAGAATTGGTACTTCGGGAACAAAGTTCTTCTGCAACTGCCAAGCTGTGCCTATTGATTCCCTAAACAAGTTCTGAACAACAAAATTAAAATCTTTAACAGGCAGAACCACCGACTAAAGGAGGCACCATAACAGTTGAACAATCATTGAGCACATATGATCAGGAAAAACCAAAAACTCAAAGCACGAGAATTTTGAGATTGAAATATTGGAATTTCCCAATAGAACTTAACGATTGTGTCTTCAATATTGACAGGAAGCAAAATCGTTGAAAACAATAATGTTTCACTGTTTTAGACTAGCAAAAGAACAAAGTCAATCAACCAATTGTGTAACTATAGTCAAATTTAATATTTATTAGAATATTAAGATGATGGTGTCTTCTGTCAAATACAAAAGATGGTGGTGTAAAAAAAAAAAAATTAAATAGATCGATTGTGAGGTAAGAGGCATGGTGCAGCAGCTGCAAAGGGAGTGTGACGGTCTATGGGAGTAGTGAGAGTCGTGAGAGAACATAAGGAAGCAAAGCTACGGATTAAAATTAAGAAGAATAGATTGAAGAATGTTCTTCTACTTGTTGGCCTTGTAGAGTCAGCATTCAGAGTGACTAGGTTGAAAAGATTGATAGAACCGGGAAAGCTAACTTTAGAATTAGGAACACTATGAATTAATTAGGATTTAAAGTATTTTTAAAATATATTAAATTAAAAATAAATAAATCAAATTTATAAAAAGGTCTTTAGGCTTTAATAATATAAAACGAAAAATTGAATTTAATAATTTGATGTGATAAAATAAGTTACGAAATATTATATGATTGAATAATACATAAGTTATATCAAAATTTAATTTTATTATATATTTTTATTTTATATAAATAACTAAATCACTATTTTTGTTGTGTTTATTTTAGACAATTTTTAAAAAACATCTTTAAAATCCTATTAAAAGACATCCACGTGATACTCACAACAGGTTGGTTCTAATAATACAAAGCCCAATTTTCTATCACCTATCCATAGTCCAATGTCTCCATGACTCAAGAACCTTCCTCTTTTTGCATAAAGCTCATTTTGTATAATTGTCTTAAAAAAATCTAACCATTACCATTTTTTAAGGACCTAACTATTGCCTTAATTGCTATATAATTCGTACATATGACTATATGTTTTTTTCATGACTTATAAAAAGACGGAGCATACGGTAAACTGGATTTTTTGTTTATGTTTTCATGATTTAAGCCTAAACAACTTTTTAAGGTGCACAATTAGAGATACAAAATATAATATACTTTCAAAAGAGAGAAGAAAGTGGATATTAAGAATGTAAGAAGAGCAAAAGTTTTATTATTTTAGTTTTATAAGTAAAATTAGATTTAAATATTTTTAATATTTAAATTAGATTTTAAAATGTTTCATTTTATACATTAAATATTTAGAAATATTAAATAGACTTTACAAAGTTAGAAAATTTATTTCAGCAAGAAAACTAAATAAATAAATAAATAAAAGTCTCCTCTCAGTCTCTCACCAAGTCACCATCTATCAAATATCAATAATCCATTAATGATTAATTACGTAAACCAGTTGTTTCCCGCGTTAAGAAAATATATCAATGAGACGACGATGACGAGAGGCCAATGTGCCAAACTGCCAATAGAATAAGAACGAGAGTACCTCGGGAGTGTATATATGGATTTTTTAGAATTTTTTATTCACTTTTTTTAGTATTCTTATTAATTTTTGTGATTTTTATAATGTCATATCATTTATAAAAAAATTTTACAAAATTTTGTTCTAATACAAGAAATCATAAAAAACTTTATAAAATTTATATGATTAATAATGCTAAAAGAATAAAAAATGTAGAAAGGATTTTTTATATTAAAAATCTATTTTTTTAAAAAAAACTCCCATGACACATAAATACTCTTCAATGAAAAATTTCTTGTAATTTTTTTTTATCCTTAGAAACTCAAAAACATCTTCCATTATATATGTGTAAAAAAACAACATAAAACTCTACGAAAGAATGCGACAAACCAGTCATAAAGAGTATACGAAAAAATGGACTTTAAAAAAAAATGGAAGAATCTCTTTTTAAGTTTTAACTACTTTAATTCTCATAAAATAATATATGATTTTTTTGTTTAATTTATTTTAGAAAATATATCTATTTTTATATAAAAATTTACTAGAATCAGATTTATTTATTTTTAAATTGACCCCAAACATTACATATAATCTATTGGTTAATAATTACGCACGTGTCTTTTCTTATATTACATTACATTTAATACTTTTAATTAACTTTATTTTTTAATTACAAACAAATTCCTATTTGAATTTTTTGGGTAGTTGTAAGCTTTTAGCTTTTAATTTTCATACTTAAATTTAAAAACAAAATTTTGCAGATATAATGAAGAGTTAAAATTGATTTTAAATCAATTTTAAAACAACTTTAACTCATTTTTAATTCAGATAAAAAATATTAATCCTAGTTTTATTAAATATTAAATACCAAATAATATTTATTATGCTTTTGTATTTTCAATCTAATATATTTTCTATTTATCAATAAAATTTTATTCTTTTAATAACTAAAAATCAACCTTAACACTTGAAAAAGAAATAAAGAGAAAATAAATAAATAAAAGAAAAAAATAAGGGAAAAATACAATGTAAATATATTATTTTAATCAATAGAAAGAAAAAAAAAATCCCTATTTTTTTTTGAATAAGTAGAAGAATTAGTGCATATTGATAACGTGTATAAATACAATATTTTTTATAATTATAATATGCTAAAATAAATAGTAAAGGGGAGTGAGATTAAAATACCATATTTCTTTCCCTCGGCTTCCGAGTCAGTCAAGGCTCAAAAGAATTTATTTATTTTGGTAAGTTGTATTTCTATTAAAAAAAATTGGTAAGTTCTCTGTTTTTGTATTCACCCAAATTGTGGTAAACTTTTCTATTTTTCTTTTAAATCATTCTTTCGTATATTGTAACTTACTTTAATTTAATTATTTTTACTGGATGGAACTTACTTTAATTATTCACCCAAATTTATTCCTTGTAATATTTAATTTTTACTTATACTATTGATATATTTATTGTTATAGGTTGTGAGAATGATCATAATGATAATTAATTTATAAAAAAAATTATGACAATGACAACAATAATTAAGAAATTAATTATGAATTGGAAGTGACTCATTTTAAATCTTGTTCAATTTGATAAAATCTTGATTCTAATCTTAGAAAAGATTGATCACCAAAATAAAATCCTAACAAAGATTTTTGGCATTTTCCCAATAAAAATCCAAACAGTGTTTTTTTTAAGGCAAACAGGCTGTTAATCTCTCTTTTTATCCGTAAACAGGCTGTTAATCTCTCTTTTTATCCGTAAACAGGTTGTTAATCTCGCAAATTAATTATTTCCATATGCTCTTACAGTTATAATCCGTACTTAATGTTAAAGATTCAAATGAAAGACCCGTGACAAATCTTGTTTTTCTGCAGTACGGGTCAAATTTTGCAGTACACGCGCTTTTTCCTCCAGTTCAGTTGGAACTAGCAACACCTTCCGGCACGAAAAATTATTGTTAAAGGTTAAGTTCAATGTATATATTTAGTGAGAAATAATAAAAAGAATAATTAGTGCTACTAGCACTCTTTTTAATATATTTTTTATTAATTAAAATTTATTAAAATGATAAAAAAAATAGTTTAAAATGTATTGAAAATAATAAAATTTTAATTTGTAGGTCTCACATTATTTTAATTATTATCTTTTAATTTTATAATTTTCAATAAATTTTAAATTAAATAAACTGAGAGTGAGAGTGCATTCGAAAAACTGTGCAAAGAATATGTTTATAATATTTTTATAGAAAATTATATTATCTTTCAATTATTAACTATGAAACTAAAATATATGATTTTTTATAATTAAATATCTTAAAATACATAGTAAAATAGTTGATTATTACTCCTATAGTCCAACGTAGTACAAAGTCTGTCTCTCTCACGTGTGTGTAGTACAAAAGTAACAAAACAAACTTCCAAAGCTTATCTTATGTGGCTTATTACCAAACATAGCGGTTCCCTCCCAAACCCTCTTCCCTCTCCCTCCTCCAAAAAGAGTCAAAAAGACAATACATTTTCGCTCTTCCTTCTTAGTTCTCACATTACCATTCGCCATTCCAATAACAAAAATGTCACCTTCTTTTCGCACATCCCACTTCCTCTTCACACTCTCCCTTCTCTTCTTACTATTCTTCTCCCTCTCCGTCTCCGCCGACTCCGACTCCGACGCCACCCCCGACCTCCGTACTCGGCCTTTGATTCTGGCGAAGGTGTGGTGCCTGATCGTGATCTTCATCGCCACCTTCGTCTCGGGCGTTTCCCCCTACATTCTGAAATGGAACGAGGGGTTCTTGGTTCTGGGGACCCAGTTTGCTGGGGGAGTGTTTCTGGGAACTGCCATGATGCATTTTCTCAGCGATGCTAATGAGACCTTCGGGGACTTGACTCAAAAGGAGTACCCCTTCGCGTTCATGCTGGCGTGTGCAGGCTACTTGATGACCCTCCTCGCTGATGCCGTCATTTCCTCGCTTTTTAACAATTTGGAGCGTCACCAACCGCGTCATGCCGAGGATGTCGAAGGTCAACGTTGGTTCTTGTATCTTTTTTCACTCATTGGTTACAATGCATCTCAGTTACTACTTTTTTTTTTAAAAAAAAAACAAATAAGTGGCTTGGTTAAAGAATTAAAAGAATATATATTTTTATTGGGATGTGTAAAATTCTGGTGTTGATTTTTTTTTTTATGTTTTATTATGATTTAATTTTTTTAATTCTTTAACCAATATATAAGGACACCCGTAAGCAAGCCTTTTTTTTAGTGTTAATCATGACTTTTTCAAAGAGTAATGATAAAGCTTTCTAATACAGTAATACTTTATGAAAAAAAAAAAAAAAGTAAATGCATCTTCAATGGAGAATCCATTCGTGGATTCTTAATTTACTTTTAGCTGATCCTATGTAGGATTCAAGAATTTCAACAAGTTTTTACTCCAAGAGTAGAATCCTTAACAAGTTAAAATGAGTCTCTAATTATTTTATGGTTAGTTCTAGCAAGCAAAATAGTTTTTTAATGTTAAGAACTCGGTTCTTATACATAAGAACTACCATTGGGGATGACTTTAAGTAGAAGGATGAGTGCTTTAGCAGGAAGATTTTACGAGAGGATTTGGAATTTTCTTTTTTTAAGACAAAACTTAGATGCAGTTTGGTGCTTTTGGTGGTAATTTGCGTAATAAAAGTTTGTGTTAACGATCAGTATCTGTGACCTGGCTGAAATTTCGGTCATGATAAAAGAACGAAATAATAAGGGCCAAAGGGCTTGCAGTCAAGTTTTGTCCTAAATTTTTGTCCCGTTTTTGGGCTGTGTTTTTGCATTACAATTTTGGTGGTGAATGAATTATGATTCAGTTGACTGACTTGGAGTTTTATTTAAGACTGTACTTGTTTTTTTTTTTTTTTTTTTAAAAATGGTGATTGGTTGATTAGTTTCTGGGAGCATTGCCATGTCTTCTGATGATGCAATTCAATTTGACGCTGAAAATCTCTCTCTTTGCTAGTCCTTTGAACTGTGTTGTTTCGTGGTGGGATAAGATAACATGATTTAAATTTTGGTGGTGCATGATTCAGATTACAAATTACCATTACATTACATAGTATTTTCTACGGACTGTATCTGAATTTATATCATCATATTAAGTACTTGCTAAAAGTGTTTGATTAACTTTACGGAAGTGGCCCAGGATCCTCCTAGACTTTTTTTAAAGTTATTTATCAACCTTTTACTATATAAAAGGGTTCTTATTGAAATGGTTGAATACCATAAAGAAATTAAAATTAAAAAGAAAATCACTTGTTGCTTTAAAATTAAAATTAAGTCAGAGTGTTGTACAAGATACATACAGGCTTACAGTATTACAGAACATCTTGAGTTTGTCATTGTTATCATGGGACATCAATTTAACAAATATGAAATTATTTTGAATATCCTTAGGCTCACCTTATCTAAAAGAACCACTTTCTATTCTTTTGGTTTGCATTGCAGGGGCTGATGCAAACAAAGTAAGTAGCGACGGCGTTACTTCTCAGTCACAACACCGGGTTAGATATTCATGGTTTTATATCAGTTCATCACTGGTTTCTTAAAAAAGTTTTTTGGGGATAATTTCATTTTAGGCTTCCCATTACTTATTTGGTACTAATTCCATTTTTTTCTATGCTAACAGAGCCACGACAATCACCACTTAGCAAGTCCTGCACTTGGATCTGTCCATTCACTTGGAGACACCATTTTATTGATTGTTGCCCTTTGTGCACATTCTGTGTTTGAGGGCTTAGCAATCGGAGTTGCTGAGACCAAAGCAGATGCATGGAAAGCCTTGTGGACAATATGTCTGCACAAGATATTTGCAGCCATTGCCATGGGAATTGCTCTCCTCAGAATGATTCCTGACCGTCCCCTTGTATCGTGTGCAGCCTATGCTTTCGCGTTCGCCATCTCCAGTCCAATTGGTGTGGCCATTGGAATCATATTGGATGCCACAATACAGGGTCATGTGGCGGATTGGATCTTTGCCATATCAATGGGTCTGGCTTGTGGAGTGTTTATCTATGTATCAGTAAACCATCTGTTGGCAAAAGGGTACATGCCCCACAAACCGACAAAGGTTGACTCGGCCTATTTCAAGTTTCTTGCGGTGTTCTTGGGTGTGGGAGTGATAGCGGTTGTAATGATTTGGGACACCTAAGGTAGTTCAAAAAGTTGGAGGCATAATGATAGCTTAGTTCCAAGATAACTTCTCTTTGCAGCATATGCAAAATCTTTTTCTTCTTTTTTCTATATCTTTTTGATAATGAATACGTACATTATAGAAAAAGTTGTGATATTTCCTATTTGGAGTACCACTACATTGTTGGAATCAAGAGGGATTCACAAAGATTCTGAACAGTATGGGGACAATTGTTTCCATGGATGAAATTATGAAAATACTTCCATCTCTAGAGAGGTTGGAATATGCCAGACTTTGGGTGAAAACGAGTTGGTCGACAAACATAAACACATTGCAAAAGGTCAGAATCAAAGGTGACATATACAACTTGAGAATGGTGGAGGAATGGCGAAAGTGTATGAAGATAGAAGATGTTACTAGAAGGAAAACATTGAAGAAACGGATGATGAAAAATCCATCTTTGGCATGGAAGGGGAAGAAGCACAATCTAGTGACTCAGAGTGTGGCTTCGATAGTGAGGATTCCAGAAAAGAACCAAATGCAGAAAGCTTCTCTGTGGAGGGATTCAGGGTTGAAACCAAGGAGGGGACATCAAAAGTCAGCTTTTTCTCAAATTCAAACAACAAAATCAAAGAAATTGATGAGGGATTTGAGGAAGATATGGACAAGAGGTCAGAAAAGGCAACAAAATCACCTACTATACAAGAAAAAGGTGATGAAGAAAAGCATAAAGTAGAGCACAACAAGAAGGATTCAGAGGGAGATATAGCAATAGAAGAGCAAATGGCAGAGGAGAGAAAGCACACAACATAAAAAGGTGAATTAGCATCTCTAACCGGAGGTGCTTTGTGTGCTTCTAAGAAACCATTTCTTGGAAGAAACTCTCCATTGGAGAGAATTTAAGTGGCAAGCGAGTTGCTTAACCGTAAATTTGGATTTCTAATATAAGAAACTGTTTCTCTGAATGATTTATTATTTTCTTGAACATCACCAACTGAAATCAAAAGACAACCAAACACCAGCACCAGTGACAGATCCAGGAATTTTAGTTTATGTTCGCACACTTAGTGACGGGGGTTTGGGGGCAGCGCCCTCTAAATTTTTTTTGTAAAGAAAATTTAAATCAATGTTTTATGTACAAAGTTATAAACTCGTTCAAAATATAGTTGTTTTAATAACAAGATGCAAGTAATAGTTTGATCAAACATTAAGCTTCCAAATTTTACCAATCATCCAAAACAAATATGAGAATATACTCCAGTACATTCATACATCATCATTCTATTTATAATGGTAAATAAAAAAGTCAACATTACATGTACAGAAGACGAACAAAATCACATTAAAGACCTTTATCTCTAGAATATTAATTTGTTTAAGAATGTGAAACATGATATCAATTGGAAGATATAAAAGTCATTTCCAATTAAACCCAACTAGCGAGCAAAAGATATGAAACAAAAAAGTAAAACAACACAATAAAACACAGTGTAGAATACTGTGATTACAAAAACATTCTTCGATTCTTCATTCCTTGAAAATATTGCATTATATCTTCATCATCAATCTTATTAAATGTATCACGTTCAACATAAGTTAGAATGCAGACATTAAACCAATCATCACTCATTCGATTGCTCAACTTATTTTTAACAAAAGTCATTGCAGAAAAAACTCGCTCAACACAAGTCGTTGCTACTGGTAGAACGAGTGCCAGCTTTATCAACAAATAAATCAATGGATAAACAATATCCTTTCTCTTCTCAACCATCTTCAAAGCAAGGTCAGAAATTCTTTCCAAATTGACAAAATCAGAATCAGCTCTTACATCAACAATAAAATTACCGAGACTTGAAGAAAGAAAAGGAATATCTGCATGCTCATCAAACTCCAAAGGATAAAATCTAGCAAACTCAATCAACTTTTCTTTTAAAAAATTGAAACCCAACCCAACCCAACCCATTCCGTTCATGAATGGTTCGGTTCGAATCACCTGGTTACCCATTTAATTTTTTTGAAAAAAACTACTATTTTATATCACAATTCTTTCAAATATTATATACAATTAACACAATATTATAAAATGTATAAAATTAGTAAAATTGATTCATTTAATACCATCAATATTATATTCTAAAATAGACTTATAATATAAATTAAAACAAAAGATTTTTGAACAAGATTTACTATAATAATCTAAACCACAACTGTTTCTTACAAATCAAGCTTTGTTATAATCAATTTTGTTGCAACCAGATTTGCTGAAACAAACAAATAAATAAAATATGATTCATTAATATTATAAACATGGTAAACAAAATATGAAAAAAAAAGGTGAAACAAATTACAATATACCTGAAAGTAATACATTAAGAAGTTTTAAAGTAGGGAACATAACTCAAATGTTTAAAATACAAGGTCCTAAATAGTTAGCTAAGTGCTATGATTTATTTATATAAGACTGTGGATGATCAATTTAAATCAATTGAGAACTTTCTTAATATTGAAAATTATTTCATTTGGTCCAATTTTTAGAAGCAATAGAGAACCTTTTTAATTATAAAAGTTTGTTATTAAAACTTTTATAACATATGAATATTGTGTTGGTCTCAGATGAACTCAAGAGGGGGGTGAATTGAGTTTTATAAAACAATTAATAATTTAAATCAAACTCAATGCAATAATATGGAGATAAGAGATAAAGAAGACACAATCAATTTTAACGTAGAAAACCCAATTGGGTAAAAAATCACGACATCCAAATTGGATAATCAATTCAATGGACAACTCCACTATGATAATTTTGTGTACAAGAGTTAAAGAATCAAATAGGTACCTTTAAATCACTACGTTTTTATTCCTTAATCAAATAGGTACCTTTAAATCCTGATGGAGAGTTAAAGAATCAGACTTGTCAAACGCTTCTATATGATCTCACAACAATTATCTCAATAATGCAAATATAAGCTCTCTAAAACTCCATACATGAACACCAAAATATGTTTTTATTTATACTAATTTAAAGATATGATTTTAACCAATTTTTGAATGCAATCCTAAATATATTCTATCATATTATTCAATGCAATCTTAAAGATATTCTATTATATTATGTAATGCAATCTTAATTTTTTTTTATCTTATTATGCAATGCAATCTTAAAGCAAATATCTTGACAAGATCAATCTTCTAATCTTCTTATATAAAATCTAATGATAAATAAATATATATATATATAGTAAAATTTATATTATTATTACGGGTTCACGGATCGGGTCATCGGGTCAACGGATCTGTAAATCTAAACCCGTGACCCAATCCGTACATAAACGGTTTTGATCGGTTCGGTTCGATTTTGACCCAAATATATAAATGACCCAATCCAAACAATTCGGATCAGTTCGGGTTCACGGATGACCCGTACCCGTGAACACCACTAATTAGTGCTAACATCATAAGTAAATGAAAGGCAACATTCAAAAATATGCAAAAAAGTAGATGAAGACAAAACATGCACAATGAATATACAAGATCAAAAGTTAATAACCATGATTTTACAATATCAAATCCCTTAACAAAAACATTATGTGCCACCACTACCACCAAATACCTTTCCATCTTGCTGTAACTCACCACTCTCAGGGTCAGAGATGCATGCCCTTTTTCTTTCACTCACCTTCTCAGACTCAAATAAATCATTCCAAACACTAAACTACAAAAATAGAAACTTTTACCTCACACAATTATTTATACAGTAAACAAACCCCTTTTTTTCCCTCTCCACACTTTCCAAAACCCAACCAAATAAATCCCTCCTCACTCCCCCGCACACCATGCTCACAGTTCTGCTTCTCCTCTCACTCCTTCTTACCACCTCCACTTCCCACAATATATCATACCCTCATTTCCAACAACTCAATGTCAAACAAATAATCCTCACAGAAACCAAACTCAACCCAAACCCAACCCAACCCTCCAAACACCCCCATCATCAAAAACACAACAGTGCCACCGAAGCATTTTCATCAGTAAAATATAAACATACGCAAGTTGGAAAAATCAACAATAGTTAACTGCAAGATGGGAAAAGGGCCAACTCACTAACTTAAGCAATAAACCAAACACCACATACGCATTGACTATAGCTAAACGCCTAAACATGATACCAATCAACAAAACCCCCTATTAACAACAAAGTCAGAATTCTCACAATCTCAATAGAACAATAATCCATTTTATCAAACAGCTGGCGACCAAAATTGAAGGAATCAAAATTAGCGTCAATAGCGTAAAGCAGAAAATAATGGTGTTATACTTGCTTGATGAGACGACGAGCAGTGGCAGACTGTGGACTAGCCGACAATCGTTGTCGATGCGTGACGATGCCACACGGCCGCAGGAATGCAGGAACGCAGTGGCGTAGTCGTGCAGGAATGCAGCTTGAGGATGAGGCGCAGCCGCGCAGCAACGGCGGACGATGGTGTCGGCGCTCAACGCAGGAATGGCGGACTCAACGGTTTCAGCGGTCGACGGTGGTAGAGGACTCAACGGACTCCACGTGCGCGGACTCGACGGACTCGATGTGCACGGACTCAACGGATTCGAAAGGTAGGATATTTTTTTCATTTTATTCTTTGGCACAAAATTAAAAAAAAAAAAGATTTTATGTCCGCACGTGCAGACTTGTGCCCACATGTGGGTCCACCTTTGACCAACACCAACCAATGTAACCGCAAGCAAAATGAAGAAGAAGAATGAATCAGAACACTGATGAAAATAGGGAAAGGAGCAAAATGAATCAAAACACCAGAGAAAATGGGGAAATGAGCAAAATCAAAATCAAAATCAACAAAATCATTACAAAATCCCAAATCCCAACTTAGAGTAGAAGAAATACCACATGCAACACAAAGGGGGAAAGGGAAGACGGAGAAATACCAAAAACGCATATTGTCGCTGCCTCTGCGTATGATGTTCGACGCTGGTAGGGCGATGAAAATCCCTGGCTCCAAAGAAGGGAGATCTATTTGAACAGAAGAAAAGGAGACAGAGAAGGGCCCTGGCTCGATGATTACCGTTGATGAATGGTGCTGGTGCGGTGTCGTGTGAGGGGTGATTGAGAAAAGAGAGAAAGACTGGTGGGGAAGCGTGAAATTGAGAAGAGAGAAGGGCTGGTGGAGATTCAAAAACGAGAGAAAAGAGAGAAGGGGGGAAACATTTTCATTCGAATTTATTTTGGTGAGAGAGATATGTTTGGATGTTGAAGGAGAAAGAAGCTTATGGATAAAGAATTGAAAAAAGAGAGAAGGCTGGTGGGAAGAAGTTTGTGGGAAAAAATTAAAAAAGAATTTGGAACATTGAAAAGAGAATTATTCAATTATTCATATTTATTATTTGTATAAATAAAAACTGAAAAATGAATTATTTATTTTATTGGAATAATAATTAAGTTATAATAAAAAAAATAAATGTATGAATTTTTTGAAATTTCTTACGATTTCTTGCATTGAAGTAAAATTTTGTAGGATTTCTTATGAAGGACATGACACAGACCACAAAGTGTTACGAGAATAAAAAAAAAAAATAAGAAACCATGGTTGAAGATACTCTAATAGAAAAGGAAGGTGGAAGGCTCGAGAGGTGATTACGGAAGATAAAGATCACATGAATGTGGACCAAGGAAAACAACCTTGAAAGCCCAAATATAATTACCGAGTTATCAGGAAAAACACCTTTATTATAGTAGGCCAAAACATGAAAGATGAAAAGGAGGGAAATAGCAATGGCTTTAAAATACTGTTAAGAGGCCAGAATGAACCAACTGAGGTTAGTAGTGGAGCGATAATAGAAGGGAACATAGTTGAGAAAGAGCATGGTCAAATGGAGGTAAAGAAAAGGGACAAGGAGGGGAGCACACAACAGAAGGAGATTGGACTAGGAGCAGAGTCAAGCGAGAAGGCAACACACAACAGAAGATGCATCAACATTAACATCAACAACCCTCAGAATTACAAGTCCAGCAACAAGGCATCAACGATCAGTAAACAATCGAATAGAGGTACAGTAATATGGTTGAAGGATGATAGCAATGAAGCCAAAGTGTTTTTACATTTGGGAAAAGACATGGGTTTTTCAGATGTGGCTACCGAACTTGAGGATGGGATGATCACCGTATTTGCGAATATGGAGACAAGGAATAAAAGAAACACACAGAAAAGGGAAACGAGGCTAGTGTTTTATGAAGATCCTTACCTATAACATTCGAGGATTATGGGGGAAGGTAAAGAGAAGGGGAATAAATAAAGAAATTAATAAGAAGAGAAGATTTTGATTTTATGTGTGTGCGAGAGACTAAAATGAAGGCCCTTTCCAATAGATTCTGTAATTCTATCTGGGACAATAATATCTATTCATGGGTGGAAAAAGAGGCGGTAAACGCAACTGGGGGACTTATTTGCGCGTGGAAAATAGATGTGTTTCCAATGGAAGGCGTGTTCCATGGAAATGGCTTCTTAGGTGAAAAAGGCATTTGGAAAGTAAAAAGCTTATGTGGGAAGAATTACATGTCCTTAAAAGAAGCCTAGGTGGTGAGGCGTGGTGTGTCATGGGTGATTTCAATGCGGTGAGATGCTTGGCAGAAATGATGATGGATTCTAATATGTCGCTGGGAGGAAGAGACACGGATGAATTAAATACATTCATTGCAAGCATGGAGCTACACAATATCCAATAAGTGGAAAAATCTTTTACTTGGTACAAGTCGAATGGACATGCCAAGAGTCGGTTGGATAGATTTTTGGTCTCTAGTGGATGGATTGATATATGGGTAAATAGCACACAATATATGGGAAGAGGTGTATTTCCGATCAATGCCTGCTTATCTTGAAGAATAATGTGCTGGATAGGGGCCCTAAACCATTTAGGGTGTTAGATTGTTGGTTAAGTGATGCGAAATTTACTAGCTTTGTAGAACAAGCTTGGGAGAAGATTGAAGTTAATGGAAGAGCTGTTTTTGTCCTTAAAAGAGAAATTAAAGTATCTCAAAGGAGAATTGAAAAGGTGAAACAAAGAGAGCTTTGGAAATCTACAAGACCAAAATGTAGAATTATATTCCAGAAAAGACTATCTGGAATGTAATAATTTATATTCCAAAAAGGTCTTTGCGAAATATGATTTTACATTTTGAAATATATGTATGAAGTAAATCTGGAGATCCAGGAACAATTTCCCCTATTTGAATACACTAGGCAAGGAGGAGTGGCCTGGAAGGCTTTCCTTTACTAGGCTGCACGTTTGCACTGAACTGACTGAAGGGACCATTGCTTACTGCATCTCTAAAATTACTACCTGCACCACATATCATTTTAAAACAATTAAATTTCCAAAAGTACCCCGACGTGTCCTCCTACCTACACCCCATTCCCCGTCCCACGGATGCTGCTTGCCAAGACACTTGATAACAAATGCCAGTAGCATCCCAGGACATAGCAAATAGCACAAGGGATATTGGAAAACACAAAGTAAATACAATAATAACAATAAAAAAGGTAAATACTGCCTGTTTGTTATTTGGAATGATTGCTAAGTTTTTACCTATGAATGAGGCACAATAAATCTTTTGTTTTATAGGTGAATATTGAATCCAACCTTTTCAATTTGGTTTCATGCTTTTGCAATTAAATGATATTTGGAATGCAAAATGCTTTTTTCTGAATACAGAAAATCCAAAAGTATGAAAATGTAATTCTGAAATAAGTTTTCTGAAATGATATTTTCATACTTATGGATTGTTTGTTGTTTAATAATTAAAAAAGCTATGTATCCCATTGACACAGAGATTTCACATTATACACAGGTAAGAGAAAGAGATATTATATGCAACCTTTACCCTTTGCATATGAAAAGAATTTATTGGTGTTCCATAATTCTGCAAAGATAATTTCTGATTAAGTTTTATGGAAAATAACATGAATTCTGGAAAACTTAATCCAAAATTATGTTTTCATACTTCTAGAACAACAAATCTAGAAGAGCACAACATTTTTGTTCATTACGAATTGTTCAGTCTTGAAGTCTAAGTAGAGCAAGAATAAAGAAAAATAAAAAAACCTACTAACTCACCTCAAATAGTAACTTTGTCGGAGAGAAATGAGGGAGCAACACAGTAGAAGGTATACTGTATTGAGGGTGAAGGAGAGTGACTTGACTCGGGAAAAGAAGCGAGAGATGAAGCAGTTATGAAGTGCAGGTAGAAATTTGAAGGACACAGTAAGCAGCGGCCCACTACCCACTCACCGAAGGAGGATATCTAATAAAACAAACGAGATGGGACGAAAAATAACGAAATCATTGAAGTAGATGAACAATATCTATGACAGGAAAACATTAAATATAATAAATAAAAAAATTTAAATCTCTCAATGAAATAAAACATATGTTTTCAATAAAAATAAATATTTGGATGAATTATGTAGTTTCAAAAGAATTAATAATTCTTCAAAAAAAAAAAAAGAATTAATAAGTTAGGAACAATTTTGACAGTACATTGAATTAAATATAAAAGAATATATCATAAAAACAAACCAAATAACAATAATTAGATAGTATAAGTATTTAATATAATTACATATTTAAAATTTTAATCTGAACTAATTAATTAAAATGATGTTAAAAATTATTTTTTTAGAGAAGTTATTAATAAGTCTTCTTTAAATACATCAAATCAAATTATAATTTTTAAGGGTTTCATTTTTATCTCTATTTTCATTATCATTCTTTAATATTTGTTGCAAATTTGTTCTCGTCTTGTCTGATTTTGTTTATTTCTGAACATTATTTTCATGAATTCGCACTATAAATAGATAATATAATTTATTTATCATGTAGAAAATGATATCAAGATTATATGTAAAGTTTAATTAAAAACAATTTTTTTAAAAATATATAAACTAAATTAAGTTATATAAAAACTATAACGACTAAAATCAAAATTTCATTAAAATATAAAGATTAAAAATATTTTATTATTATTATTTAAGTTACACAACTTTTTAAAATTTTGTACTAAAGTGATTGATAAATGGCATTGTTAAAAAGCAGTTTTTTTATATATTTTTTTAAAAATATTAATGTGATAATGCTAGAAACCAATGATATTTTATTTTATATATTTTTATCTTTCAAAATTATAGTACTTTTGGTTTTGGTGCTTCAATTAAAAAATATTTTTTAATCTTTTAAATTTTTTAAAGATTGTTTTTGTCCTCCAATTTTACTTTGGGAAACTAAAAAAATATATTATAAATTGGAGAAAAAAAATGTCTTAAAAAAATTTAAAACATATTTAAGATTTTTTTCATTTTTTCCACACAATTCAATAATATCTCATGAATACAGAGGATGGAAAATATAATTTCTCAAACTTTACAAAATTCAAGACTTTTGTTTTATTTTTCAGGAAAAGGGAAAAAATGTACATAAGTTTTAAAAAAAAAACTACAACCGAACCAAACCAGGTCCCCACTTCCTCTCTCTCTGTTTTTTGTTTTTATTTTTTGTATAATATAACACAACACCTGCGGCTGCATTGGATGCACAATTCCTCAGCTCTGCAACTCTCTTTCTCTCTCTTTGCATGTACATGTTCATGTTCATGTTCATGGCAATTTCAAGGTATCTTTCTTCTTCTTCTACCGTTTCATCATCTCTGACCTCTCTCTCTTCTCTCCCACTTCGTTTCTTCCTCCGCTGTGTTCCCACCGACCCAACCTTTGCCCCAGTTCCTCTTTCTTGAGTCACCCAGGATCAACATCAGCGTTTTTACTCATAGTATCCTGTAAAGTTTCAATCTTTCTGTTGGAAACATCCTTTTCTTCTCTCAATTGGGATACCCTTCCGGCAGATTTTCACCTCTGGAGTAGTTAAAGGCCCAGTTTTTCTCTGCCTGTTGGATTTTCCAGCCTCTGAATCAGTTTTCCTGAAGATTTTCTCTCTGATCTGTTTGGAGACACAGATATTAGTTTGAGGTTTTTGTGGCTGTGGTCAACTTTGGAGCCTTTTCAGTTTCAGGAGATTATCATGCCTCTTTGGAGGCTTATGGGATTGAGAAAAAAGGGTCAATTTAGTGATCCTGAGATGATGTTTTTCCTCTGATTTCAAAGCCCTTCTTAATTTTGAAGGGATTTTGTCTGTTTGTGTTTGATGTAATTTTGAATGGCATGTATGTTTAATTAGGGTTTCTGATTTTTTCCACACATGAAAAAGTACTTGGCTTTTGAGGATTCTGGTTAGTTTTATGCAGTAGACATTTTTGTGTTAACCTGAGTAGGGTTCTTCTTGGGAGTGAGGAAACTGAGGTTGTTCAAAAGGGTTTTTGTTTGTTAGGATGATGATATGCTAGAAGGTTGTTGCTTTTATGAATATGGATTTGTCTGATTGTCCTTTTGGACTAGTGAATCCAAAGGTTCTGCACCCTTTGCCATTGCTTTGAAATCAAGTGCATATCTGCTGGTGTTCTGTTAACTCCTGTTGGTATTCTCTTTAAGATGGCTGTAAACAATCGCTGTTTCGTGGAATGGAAAGAGCAGTTTGTTTCTCAGGAGCGCGGTAATCGTGTGGTTCACTATTACCTGAAGGATTCTGCTGGGGAATCCGTCCTTGCAGTTGTTGGCACTGAGAGGAGTGTTAGGCACATGTGCTATGTTGTTGCTGAGGAGTTCCTTGAAATTTGTGGGATGGAGGGTACCATTCCAACTGGTTTCAAATGGAGATCTAGAAGAGAGGTGGTGGATTGGCTGACATCAACGCTATCAAAGCAGAACCTGCAGGGAGATAGAAATGGTAAGTTGATACTTCTTCCTTCTAACTTGTTGTGCAGTCATTTATAATGTCTATGATTATTGTATGTTGATAAATAATGCGCAAAATAACATAGGAAGCTATGGCTTTGTGAGCAACAAAGTGATGTAGAGTAATGAACAATGGTATGTGTGTTTGTGTAAGGCAATCATATGGATGTGGTTCAATCAATATTTTGTGCCATTATCTGTTACAGGAGTGCATGATACATAAGTATATGTAAATGGTTCTTTTCGAAAACTTTTACTTTCCTTAATATCTGCAATTCTGTCCTATCATGATTCATAATGAGTCTTTATGCTATATGCATTTAGGATTGGAGACTACTCCCTCTGGCCTAAAAATATAAGGGGGAAAAACAATTCACGCTAACTAAGAAAGTTAGTTAACCACATTTAATTTCACCAATCTTAATTAAAAAATAAATTTTCCCCAACTTACCCTTCGTTGGAACTTGGTATAAGGAATAAAAAGGAGTCATTGGAACTAAAATCTCAATTAAATCAAGGGTATTTTAGAGAGAGTAGCATTAAATGAGGTGAAGTTAGTTGAAATTTTCTTATATTTGAGACAAAAAAAGTGTTTTTCTTCTTCTTATATTTAAGACCGGAGTAGTATTATACACTGACAATTTTCTTTAATGCTGTCTTATTCTTTCTTATTTTTGTTCTATAAGAATAATTTTTCTACCTCTGTTCTAGTATTTTCTGTTCTTTCTAATATAATTCCTTCTTTTATCCTTCCAATAGAAAAACAGCAGATGTTTCCAAATAAAAAAAAAAATAATGGATTCATTAAAATTTGATTATCATAAGTAATGATAGAAGTTTGGTGAAGATTTGGTGCTTTGAGATTCAGCACCTAGGTCCTGTTTGGGCTGAAAACAAGTTGTCAGGATGCCAAGCAACTAGGTGTTAACTGGTGTGAGAGCCTTTTCAAACATGCAAATTTTCATGCTGAAACCAGTTCCAATCACATTCAAAACACACAATACCATGGGTCAACAACAAAAAAAGACCAAATCACCATTTTTCAATTTTCACTTACAAGCAAACTAAGAATCAAACTTGTCCATGAATGAGTGTGAGAACCTAGAAACACTATTCATCATCCCTATAATTAACAAATTCATTTTCATAACTAGTGTCTTTCAAGAACAGCCAATCTAGAGCAGTATAAACTCATTTTGATGATGGATATCTCCCAAACACATCAAACCATGCAATCACTATATGTGATTTTTCAACTAGAAAAAGAGATAGATCAACAAAGCAAAAAGGATGGGTTTTAGATGCTTCATTTACTTAAAAATCCAAATATTTGAAGGTTTCTCTTCCCTTCTTCTCTCTCCCACCCTGCCTTTCATATCTTTTCTTCAGCTGAAAATACACTTTCTGAGACACACAGACTAGCCTTTAATTTAGTGATAAGGATTAGGATTATATTAATTAGTATTGTAGTAAAATAAATAAAACATGCACCAACAGACAGTGTAAAGATATTTTACACTATCATTTAATCACAAATCTACTTGTATGGCAAGTTTGTGTTCTTTATAAAAATGATAATTTTTTTATTGGTTGACTGTGTAAAATCTTTTACACTGATAGTGCATGCCTATTAAACTTTGTAACTTGTTACTTAATTCTTCATACTTTTAACTACACTTTTCTATTAATATGTATGATTAATGTAGATTAAATAAACTTTAAGTTCTGCCCCTGGTTTCATGCAAAGCAGTGCTAACAATGGAATTAAGGATAAAGAAAGTGTAAGTTTATGATTACAGGAAAGTTGAAGGACTAACCTGCAATTAGTCGACATTTTATCTCTAATGCAGCATATTTTTGGAAAACAACTTTAAGCTGCTCTTATCACCCTTTTTCCATTTCTGCATTCCAAATAATATTGAAAATATTTAGCCTGAAAATTAGGGGTATTACATGAAGGAAGTCCGTCTATGATCTGGTTAATCTTTTTATCCCTTGTATTATTTATTTATTTATTTATTTATTTATTTGTATTTTAAATCTCATTATCAGCTGGTCATAACTTGGTACCATCTCATGAGGCCACAAATGACAGTGTCAATGAAATTACTGGTCTGTCTGCTAAAATAACAGATGACAAGGTATATCCCTTTTTGTCCCCTGCCCTCCCTTCCACTTTCTCTATTTTCCTTTATATTGATTTTAGTGAATGTTTTTGACATCCACATGACTTTCTCAGGACTTTCCAATGAGTAACTCCAAATTATCCAATTCAGACATTGTTTGGTCAGGAGTTGCGTGGAGATGTGGCAAACAACTTAACCATTATCCTGCTTTTTTCAGGAATGGCATCAAAATAGCGGTAAGAAGCCCTTGAACTAAATTTCTTTATGATCTTACATCAAATTTACTTGTTGACGCCTCCTCAGGTTTTGGCATCAACTTCTAATTAACTTCCTAACTTCCCATCCTTAATAATTATCTTCTAATTAATCGCTTTCAGTATTGATAGTAAATTCCTTAATGATGTATATTTAGGTGTGCATCACAGGCAAATTCCTTAATGATGAAATGCATATTTAGTTTTGTACATTACATTTTTCGTACTTGCTTAGTTCCATGCATTGTGGCATGCGTGAATACTCCCCCCTTCCCCCAACATTCAATTAGTTGAAAAGTCTCTTTTGTTTTTCATGAATATAATATCTAGATATTTTACATCTAACATTTACATTCTTTCTGATTTCCAGATTCAATCCTTTGTTTTTGTTATGGGCAAGGGAGAGAACCATTATATTGCTTATGTAGAGGATATGTATGAAGACAGGAGGGGACAGAAAAAGGTCAAAGTGAGGTGGTTTCACCATAATCAGGAAGTCAAGGGTGTAGTTCCTGTACGAAATCCTCACCCTCGGGAAGTTTTTATCACACCTTATTCCCAAGTCATTAGTTCAGAGTGTGTAGATGGTTCTGCCACAGTCTTAACTCGTGAAGACTTTGAAAAATGCATGCCTTTTTTTTCCCCCACTTCAAGGGACAGAATACATTTGTGCTTTAGGCAGTTTAGAAGCAACAAAATCAAGCCCTTTGACTTGAGTAAATTGCGGGGTTACTATGCTCAACCAATTCTTTCTTGCTTACACCTTGATTCAATCCAGAACCCTGAGTTCCTAGCAAGAGAAGATGAAGAGTTGAGTGCAGGTGATGATGTGAAGGTAGGAACCAAGAGGGGGAGAGGTGATAAGGGGTCTCCTCAGTCTTGGATAAGTCGCCAGGGGGTTAGGAAGTTAAGTAGAAATAAGCAAATGATGGTATACAAAACCTTCCAGGTTGCAAATTATGCAAGATCAGAAAGGAGATTGCTTTCTCGGAAGCAGGTTGGGAGTCAACCTTGGTCTAACCACAAATACAAGGTTGATGACAAGATAGAGTTGCTTTGTCAAGATAGTGGAATCAGAGGCTGCTGGTTCAGGTGTACAGTTGTTCAGGTAGCCCGGAAGCAGTTGAAAGTCCAATATGATGATGTCCAGGATGAAGATGGAAGTGGAAATCTTGAGGTATAATCGAGCTTAAGATATTCTTAATTTAATTTTCTGGTTAGTACTTAGTACTATTGTAAAATATGTGGATAAATAAAGGAGTTTCCTATATAAGGTTTTTATCATGATCCAGAAAAAGAAAATTTAAGGTTATGTAGTTTTTAGGCTTTTAGCAACTAGTAAAATGAATAACATTCTTTAATCCTTGCTGTTGAAGTTTAAGCAAAATCTTACCGAGTAATGAAATAATGGGTTTCTGTATAGAATTAAAAATCATTCTAGCTTAAGTTTAAAGTGAATTAATTAGTTATACTTATACTGAATTATCAAGGTTCCAGTATTCTACTGGAATAAACTGTTCCCTGTTTCTAATAATCTGCTAAGTTATAATGATCTACTGTGTAAAATTTTTTCATTTAAAATTGAATCCCATGGGAATAACTAATTGTGCTTGAGATATTCTTTAACAATTTGTTTGATATCTCTGCTAAGTAATGGCTATGTAAGAATGACAGGAGATTATTTAGGCAGGTTTTATGCATGGATGGATGAGTTTTTTAGTGGAGTACAAGAAATTCATTTTTCTTGTTATATATTTAAAAATGTAGAGGGTAATGGGATGGCTAACAATGACGTGGATTGGGATGACAGTCAAATATGATACAATTTGAGACTTCTGGTTATCTGGATAAATAAAGTTATAACACCAAATGGAAAGCAGAATGTTCCAAAGAAAGATTTGTTGATTCACTTATCGCATACTTTTTCGCCACTCACTTCTCAGCTCATAACTTTTATCTCAATATTTTCCATATTTTAGGAATGGATCCCTGCTTTCAAGTTAGCCAGGCCTGATAAACTTGGGATGAGGCATTCTGGGCGCCCCACCATCAGGCCAGCTCCAACTTATGAGGAACAAGAACTAGCTGTTGAGGTTGGAAGTGCAGTTGATGCATGGTGGAGTGATGGCTGGTGGGAGGGGGTTGTAACTAGAATTGACAACTGTGGGGATGATAGTGTTGAAGTCTACTTTCCCGGTATGCTGTTTTTCTTTTTTTTTTTTTTTTTTTCCCAAGTCCTTTCTGTAAATCATTTCATCCTTCATTTTTTAATGGAACTGATTTTGGTGGTGTTAGGTGAATGCTTGCTGATGAAAGTGTGCAAGAAGGATTTAAGAATATCTAGAGATTGGTTAGGGGACAGTTGGATTAACATTAAGGCAAAACCTGAAATAACTAAAACTATATTCACAGCTAATAATAGCTTTAACACAAATCTTTCTGTGTCCCCATCTATTGCTAAAGATGTGGACTCTGTTGGTTTTGCTAATCAATGTCATGGTGATCCTGTTAGTAAAAAGTCAAATGAACCAGTTGTTATCAAAGAAGAGAATTTTGTGTCTTGTGATGGCTCTGATAAAGAAGAGAATTTTGTGTCATGTGATGGCTCTGCTGAAGATGGGGACTGTGTCCAGGATAATAAACCCTCTTCAGAAAAAAGTACTCAAGCTGATAATATTGATACACATGTCAATTGTGATAATGAAGAGAATTGTGGTGATAATGATAATGATAACAATAGCAATGATGATGGTGGTAAGAAGAATGACGATGATAATGGCAATAAAGATATAGGGGTATTTGGAACTTCTGGACCGGACCAAGAAACTGTAGAGCTCATGGAAGTGGCTGTATAAATAATTTTTTAGAACTCATGCATAAAGTTATGGTAGTTCTGATTGTAGAGCTTTGCCATCATCTCGTATTGTGCTGTAATCTGTGTCCTATGTTAGTCTGAGAATGTAAATAGTAGTTGCACGGTTATGTGAGAATCTAATTGATTGTTAACTTCTTAGTTGTCTTCATAGATGTACAGTGTTGAGTGTAATGTGCTAGCATGTGTTGTCTTCCTTTCCATTGTTTGTATTAGAGAGTAGGCTTCTTTCATACTGAGACAAATATTGTTGAGTAATTTCTATTATCTGATTAGTTTCATTTATTTGAGCCAGTAGTGTATTTTAAGATCTTGTCTACAGAATCTTTTTCCATGTCTTTGTTCCTTCATACTAGCTAAATGGTACCATGATAAATTTTAAGTTTCTTTTCCAAGTGTTGCGTCATGAACTGGTACAGGACTACTGTCAAGGAACTGAGAGTATAATAAAATGAGTTAGTGATTTTGATTGGTAAACCGATTGAGCAATTTGGACACCCTAACCTAGTCTCTTGGGGGGTGATTCATTTTGCAAGGTAGTAGTAGTGATTAATCTAACCTAGTCTCTTTTTTGGCAAATGAGGGCAACCAAAATTTTCTAAATTTTCTATTGGTGATGTGTCTGATATGTAGATGTACAATAAAGAATCATGTATCATTTATTTATAAAGAAAAAAGAATAATGTATTATATGGTGCGGTTTAATGCTTATAGAGATGACCATAGGGTTAACACGTAACAGGTGAACACAATAAATATTTTTAAAAAGGTAGGATTTTATTTATCAAAGTTTTAGACTTAGGTAATTAACTACTATAAGTAGGTATGAGTAGGAGTCTAATATTATTGTACCAAACCTTTACATATATAATCATGTATTATTTTGTAGGCATGAGTACAATGCAGTTTTAAGAATAGTTGAATAAATGAAAAGGTAGACCTGAGATGTGATGAATAAATGATCTGATTATGAAGGCCACATTCTAACCTTATAATAACTAATTTTGAAAATTTTCGTTTACTAAAAACCTTAATGGTTGTTGCGTGTGAATTACAAACTAAAATAAGTTTGATTTCCAAGTATGGCAATAGTACCTAGCTATAGGTATCAACGGTACTAGTTCTAAATACTTATCCCTTCCAAACAATTAAAAAAAGAGTAAATTATACTCGCACATAATGTGTTTTACTCAAATTTTATTCGATATTCTTCCTTTTTTGCATTATATAAAAAATTCCTTAATTGTTTAGCTCACATAGTCACATTATACTCTGACCCCCTCCGTCCTAAGTACCATTTAATAATTTTATAGAAATTAGGTACATGCTGGTCACATAATTTTTAATAAAATGTTATGTCTAATATGTCTTCATCTTCTTCCTCTCAACTGGAAAATATTTTAAGACTCTTGTTTCTTTTTTTTTTTCTGTAATTGGAGGTGAACTCATTATTTTGTTGGACGTAAACTCACTTTGTTTGTACGCAGTGTTAAAACATTTCCTTCTTCTTCAATTTTTTTGTTCAAATTTTTTTTCTATTATTGAATATGGTCCTTTGCTTCAAATTTTAGTGTCTTGTTCCTGCTTTTGTATTTTTAACTCCTTTCTTTGAATTTTTTTATAACAAGGTGTTTGATATAATGTCTCAATCAAGAAATGCAAGGCACAACATAATATTGAATTAAAAAGATTGAGTAATTCAGTTCAATTTCTTTATCAATCATCCAATTTCATCTGAAAAATTATACATTTCATTTGCATTGATGATGTAATAGAGACACGATTATTTAGACCAGCAGACGATATTAAATTGCTTTGACACATTGATTTTAATTTCAAAATCAGTTTTGTTGGATAGTCACTCATGAGATGTTTCTTTAAATGGATATCGATAATAACTAAAACAGTAGACTGTAAGTGAAATGTTTATTTACATTCGGGAATAGAACCATAAATATTGTCCCAAAAATTGCACAAAACACTGGTTGGAATTTAAACTGGGTGTATTGAGGACATAAAGGGCTGGGCAATTCGAATAGATTGATTCATAATTAGCTTAACCTCTTTTAAATAGTTTTTTCTTAATCGCGTGAGTCACGTTGATTTGCTGAGAAAATATAACTAATTACAATACTCTTGGAAATTTTGTCTACTGACATTTTGAAGTGTCTAAAGTCTCAAACATAGAACTTTTACATTGCCCAATAATAAAGGTAACAACAATAATAAAGTTAACAATTTCAAATTAAGTTCATAAAAGGTTGCTCCAAAAAGTAACAATATAGACATTTTTACATAATCTTGTCATATAAAACAAAACAAAAAAAACTTCTGCCACAATTATATATCAACTTGTTTTTCAATGTATATATCAGTTTCACATTTCAAAAAAGTATGACTCTTCACAAGTATATCTATATCCAAAAGTGATCCAATAATTTTTAAGAAAAAAATAAATTTAGCCAATCATGCATCATGCATCTTTGTCTTCCTTTTAACTCTAAGTTTTTACCTTTTTTTAGGTCTTGCTCATGTATCATTTGTAGTGTTTACTCCTCTGCTTGAAGATTCAACGAGCACATGTGAATGTATTTGTGTTTGCTAAAATTGAAAAGAAAAAACTTAGTTATGAAAAGGTGAAGATGTTTGCTAAAGTTTTACTAAAAGAAGATTAGTTTTACACAAAAACATATACTTGAGTGGTTACTTTAGATTGTTGTGAACATAGCTTGGACAACTTCAGAGTTTCCAACACTTTTGTTATGTTAAAGCAACAAGATAATTCCAATGCGTACCTTAGTGCGTTGAACATTCCAAACTTATCATGATTCACATTGCATATCTCACTTGATTAGCCTTGTTGGTCCGTAAAGTTGACCAAAACAACCACGTTGCCATATACAGGACCCATGTATTTCAGTTCATCCATTGTGTTCATGTGTTACCAAACATCAACATTATTTTCAAAAATAATCTACAAATAATTTTCAGTTCATCGATTGTGTTTCTTAATCAATAATAATAAACAAATGATTACGAGTGTTTCTTATGGTCCCAAATATCAACACTATTTTAATCAACAATAATAAACAAAGGATTTTAAAAATCATAAGTGGTCATAAATTGATCCCTCATTGAAACCCCATTCAGAAATAGACAACAATAAACAATCAAAATTAAATAAATAATCTTAAAAAGTAACATATATACAAGGTTCAATGGTCACTTACAAACAGAATCCTAGCTTGAACAGAATTTGTGGAACAGTAAGAGAAACAACTTGCTCGTGAACGTCGAAAGGAAGACAAATGGAGGCGCTAGCTCGTGAACGCTCTTGAACGTTGCGAACTGAAAGAGGAACAGTGAAGAACTCACGAACTGGAAGATGAACGGTAAAGAACTCACGAACAATGAAGAGAAATGTAACGATGAAGAACTTGAGAACAATGAAGAGGAATGGAACGTGAACGTCATGAGAGGGAGAGAAACTCGCACCCCCAGACAATGAAGAAGAATTTGCCAACAAGAGGAAGAAGAACAGTACTCTCGAATGGTGAAGAGGAATGAAACATGAACCTAAATTCAGAGAGAACAATTTGGATTTTACAATTAAAATATAAGAACAATTTCATCTGCTCACATATTTCAATTGACGTTAGTTAACCGTATTACCGTAGGGATAAAAGTAATGTGCAAAAAGAGAGGGATATCTAATGAAATTTGAGCAAAACGGAGAAAGTGCAAATATAATTTACTCTATAATCAATGGATGGGTATCAATATCTTTCAATTAAACTTTAATTAGTCTAATACGTAAAACAATAGTATAGAAAAAGAAATGTTTTAGAAACTAAATTAAGAAGGTTTTACATTACAATTGAAGTCTTTGCAAGGGAAACAAACAAAACAAAACTCTCTATAATACACAATAACAAACTAAATGATAACAATTTCAACATGACTCTCAGGATTCTTGACCCTCTTCTTGATGAACACCCAGATCCAAGTTATCACCTCCAATACCACAGCAATTGTACCCAAGGACATGATTGAGCCCACATAGGTCTTTTTCCAGATATTCTGAGCGTTGAGAATCTCAAAACCTTTCAAGAGGTTCCATATGGCCAAGGCAATAATTGAATAACCAAATAAATAATGGAAAATGTTCCAAAACATTCTGTACCTGTGATCCTTCTTAGGCCTCAAAAACACAGCAACATAGACTTGTGTACTTGCGAGACACGACAGTGATTCCAACACATCTGTGAGGAGCGTTATGAACGCCATAATGATTTCCAATATACAAACCAGTACCAAATTAAAGCCAGCAATGCCAATCAAGAATGCCAGTGATTGACATGCTCGATGCAAGTGAAACCAAGTGGGTCCTAAACCATCAAATACCTTCAAGTAGCGAGCCAATATTACCCCAGTCGGCATTAGAATTCCCCATTAATAATGGATTTCTAATGGAAGAAGCCGCCATAACCAATCAAAGGAGAAGAAAAATGAGAGAATCAATAATGCTAATGGTGTTGAAAACTTATGCCGACACTGAATGGTCTGATTGGTGTCGTATACTTTTATAGGGTGAATTTTATCTCTTATTTAAATCTTCTTTTGATAAATATCTCTTATCTCAATCTAACAGTTTTGAATTTTAACTTTTGTTCTGAATGAGATTTTTTCATATATAAATCTAAATCAAACTGTTAAAATAGATTTGATCAGGGAATCCGGATATATAGGATTTTATTACATACATTTCAAATTTCAAATAACTTATCAAAATTTTAATTAAGTAGGATTAAATAATTAATATTTTGGTAAGATTTTCTTGTGTATTAGTTATATAATATATCTTTAATGTAAATTACATTGATATTCAATTGAAGATTTGTAAGATTGCACGAAATTTTCTCTATTTTTACTATCTTTTCACTAACCTCCTCAATTATTTGAAAAACAATAGATAAATATTTTTTATACATGACATTAACCCTCTTAATTATTTGAAAAGATTTTACCTTCTTTTCCTACAAGGGAGATTGCTTGAAAAGTTAAAAAAAAAATAATAAGAATAATAATTTGTGCAATCTCATAATAATGAAGAAGAATTTTTGAGCATACTAAAAGATGAGAATTTAATGACTATTAGATGAGTATATATTATAGGAAGAACCAAATCATATGTAGTAAGAAATCTTGTTGTTATGATGTTCTTTGTTATGATTTTCTTTTGTGATGATGAAATCTTGATGTTTTGTGACATAATTGTATGACATGAGTTATGTAGCTTTGCATGTCATTGAGTATGTCATGTGCATAAAGAAAGATACATAGATAAAACCTGAAGGGTGATACGATTAAGCCGAGCACGACCCTGAAGGAAAGACTAAAGAAAGATAATACCTAAAGGGTGATACAGTTAAGCTGAGCGCGACCCTGATGGTACCCAACGGGTGATACGGTTAAGCCGAGCACGACCCTGCGGGAAAGACATATTGATCCAAGGGTGATACAGTTAAGCTGAGCACGACCCTATGGAACTCCAAAGGGTGATACAGTTGAGCTGAGCACGACCCTGTGGGAGCAACCTAAGTCTAGTAATGAGCTCATTGTCTAGTTTAGGGTATTAAAGAGGAAATTAACAAGGGTAAGCTATGCATTGGCATGATTAAAAATGGTGCTTGCATTAATGATGAAGTATGAGATTATTTTTAAGTGTTTGTGAATAAAATGAATCTACTTTGAGTTATATGTTTATGAAATTAAAAATCAACTATAAATGTTCACATGTTTTCTTAATAAACCGAAGTAGCTGGAATGATGACAATGACACTGTATGATAAGCAAATTTGCATCTACTGGGAATTCTTTGGAATTCTCACTATTTTAGTATATTCCCGTGCAAAACCAACCTTGGTTGAGTCGCACGAAAAACCCTAGCCGAATGAACTCGCTTGAAAAAAAGTTCCTAGATTTTTTCCAATATCGGTTTGGAAATGTTCGGTTGACGTTGTCAAGGTATGCTTTTTGGGAGACCTCGACCGGTCATCCTTTTTCTTGGCGTCGGCTAGGATTTTTTCGATCAATTTCAGTCTAGAATTGTTTTTGTCGAGGCCGGCTAAGGTAGTTTTTGGCCGACATAATGCGAATAGGCCAATGTCGACCAAAACCCAACATCAGTTGAGTTTGCACGAAAAACCCTAGCCGAATGAACTCCCACGAGAAATAATTCTTAGATTTTCTCAAATATCGGTTTTAAATGTTCGATCGACGTTTTCCGGTGAATCTTTTTGGGAGACCTCGACCTGTCATCTTTTTTGCCCAACGTCGGTTATGATTTATATCTATCAATGTCAGTTTAGAATTATTCTTTGCCCGACAAAATGAGAGTAGGCGAGTTCAACCAAAACCCAACCTTAGCTGAGTTCAAACAAAAACCTTAACCGAACTCGCATGGAAAAATTCCTAAATTTTTTCCAATATCGGTTTTGAAATGTTCGGTTGACGTTGTCCGGTGAGATGCATTCTGAGAGATGTCGACTGGTTATCTTTTTTGGCACAATGGTGTAAAATCCTCAAAATTATATTTACTTGTAGAAATATGATGATATTTAGATACAAGTATGTTTAAAGAAAAATGACTAAATCACTCTTTCCATGAAGTAGAAATTACTAGAATACCCTTAAGATAAAAACTACAAAAATGCCCTTGCATATTTTGGAAAATGACCAAAATGTCCATAGGATGAATGGCAAAATTACCAATATGCCCCTAGGCCAAAAATGCTCAAATAACTTTAGAAACTTTGTAGGAACATGATGAAATTATAGAGTACACTTAGTTGACTAAGTATCAAAATATTTTGTGACAGAAAACTCTTGAATAAAATTTCTAGGAATTTTATAAGATAACAACTTTGAGACTTTATTTAAGAAAATTCAAGCATAAGAAAAATATGGAAAAATGATACATATAATCTAAGGAATTTTCTCTTAATTATAGAATGTATAAACCAATTTAATAAAATGGTTTAGTAATTTTGATGGTCAGCAGAAGTACAGGCCAATCAAAAACAAGATAAAGAGCAATTTAGTATGTAAAGTTTATATATTGCTCTGTATAGACTACTTGTGATTTATTTAAACTATCATTGAGACAAATTCTTAGGAACATCTAGAGTTCTATTATTCATCTTTAGATAAAAGAATTCAAATTAAATTTGATTTCTTTTTAAGAAAATACCATGTGTAAATGTCATATTAGAAACTAGATTTTTATTCATCAAAAAAATGACCACGTGTAGCATGAAAGGAAGAAAAATTTGTATTCCTTCCCTTTAGATTGGTCATTCACGTGAGAAAACATGTAGAAGAGGCAAGAAACTTCATGATAAGCCACTTGGAAAGCAAGCCACATGATAGAAACAAGTAGCATAACACTTGTATGGCATGGATGCAAGATAATATGAAAATGAAGCTAAGATTTCTCCACCTCCACCTAGCATTCACGTGAACTTTGATGAAGCAAGGAGAAGCTTCATGAAATTGGACACATGTTGGGACACTTGTAAAGGCATGCCAACTAAGTGGACACTTGGAAAGGCAATCATTATGACCAAGACAAGTGTTAGGACACTTGTATGGCACATAATTAGCTTGGAAGATATTTTTAAGGAAAGTTATATTTTCTAAACACTATATAAAGGACTTTTAGTGCAAGCCATTCTCAAGGCATTCTCCTACCCTCATTCACGTGACCATTCTCTCCCTACACCATCTTCATTTCATTTCATCTTTCTCTTTTAAAGCTTGAATCAAGTAAGAAAAACAAACCATCACTTTGAAAGAATTTTCGTGAGAAACCTAGCAACCTTAGGAAGAGTTCTTGTCAAGCTTAGTATAAGGATATCAAGGCTTCATCTCTAAGAGGATTTCCCAAGGAAGGAAGGAAGAAAGTCATTTATCCATTCAATTTCAAGATTCAAACTCACCTGAGGTAGGCTAAGCTTAAATCTCTAGTTAATCAATGGCTTGGATTAATTTACATGCTTTAGTAGGCTGAATTATGGTTATTATTTAGGCTTAAATTTCGTGCTATTTGAAGGTTATTCTTTGATGAGAATATGTTGATTTAAGCCATAAGATAGGTGATGATTTATACCCATCAATATTAGTGATGTATGGAAGCCCATTTGATGATCTTTTGAAGGTGATTTTGAATAAAATGTGAACCTTAAATTCTGAAACTAATTGGGAGAAAATAATTTTAATATTACAATTAAAATATAAAGACAATTTTGTCTGCTTACATAGTTCAATTGAAGTTAATTATTAGCGTTATCATATGAGTAAATGTAATGTATAAAAAGGAAGAGGTAAAATTTGAGTAAAGTGCGAATATAATTTACTCTATAATTAATGATTGGGTATCAATATGTTTCGATTAAACTTTATAGTAAGTAAAACAATAGCATAGAAAAAGAAATATTTTATGAACTACATCTACATTCACGAGGTTTTTCAGTACAATTGAAGTCTTTGCAAGGGAAACAAACAAAAAAAAACTCTATAATAAACAATAACTAACTAACTGATAACAATTTCAACATGAATCTCAGGATTCTTGACCCTCTTCTTGATGAACACCCAGATCCAAGTTATCACCTCCAATACCACAGCCATTGTACCCAAGGATATGATTGAGCCCACATAGGTCTTTTTCCAGATATTCTGAGCGTTGAGAATCTCAAAACCT
>PYAF01004258.1:388137-398553 GCA_007407185.1 Glycine tomentella | reverse complement strand
AAAAAAAACTCTATAATAAACAATAACTAACTAACTGATAACAATTTCAACATGAATCTCAGGATTCTTGACCCTCTTCTTGATGAACACCCAGATCCAAGTTATCACCTCCAATACCACAGCCATTGTACCCAAGGATATGATTGAGCCCACATAGGTCTTTTTCCAGATATTCTGAGCGTTGAGAATCTCAAAACCTTTCAAGACGTTCCATATGGCCAAGGCAATAGTTGAATAACCAAATAAATAATGGAAAATGTTCCAAAACATTCTGTACCTGTGATCCTTCTTAGGCCTCAAAAACACAGCAACACAGACTTGTGTAATTGCGAGACACAACAGAGTGATTCCAACACATCTGTGAGGAGCGTTATGAACGCCATAATGATTTCCAATATACAAACCAGTACCAAAGCCAGAAATGCCAATCAAGAATGCCAGTGATTGACATGCTCGATGCAAGTGAAACCAAGTGGGTCCTAAACCATCAAATACCTTCAAGTAGCGAGCCAATATTACCCCAATCGGCATTAGAATTCCCCAACTTATGGTATTCAAAATTCCATGTACCTGAAAAAATTACAAGGTGTCGATTAGTCATGCATTCTAAAATAAAACACTAAAAATATAATAATAATTACTCCTAAAAAAATAATGAGATATTATAAAGTTCATAATTCTTACGTTTCTCAACGTGATTCTTGAGTCCACATTCCCACCGGATTGGGAAACCTTCCCAGATAAGAAATCTAGGGTTCCAAAAGACTGAAGATTAGCGCGTGAGAAAGAGTGTGGTCTGAGAGTGCCATCATCGGAAACCAAGCCTTCTTGCCAAGCATGATTCACCAAAGTCGTATTCCCGGGAAGTTGAAAACTTGCAAAGATGATGACGTGCCGGTTTGTGTAGGATGCAGAAACACCATAAACCGGAAAACTGAGATTACCCTCTTGCAACATTGTCGCATAACTTGTTATTGGTGACGTATAGGCTTTGATACTCCCATCAGATTTATGAACGGCAACGAATGCTTGTGAACCTAGCATGCCCTTTGAGGTAGGGTTGATGGCCCATGCAACCCAACTAGAACCATTTACGTTGGCCTTGTTGAATGCAACATCCACTGTACCTGAAGATGGATGGTAGTTCCAGTACAGTGAGGATTCAAGCACCGGCAAGTCTTTGCATGCCGCGTAGTTAATGTTGTTGGGAAATTTGAATGAGTCGCATGATTGTGGAGTGACTGGAACAACTATCGCTGTGAAAAATGTTAGCAGTAACAGAAGCAACAACAGGAATGGATTTCTAATGGAAGAAGCCGCCATAACCAATCAAAGGAGAAGAAAAATGAGAGAATCAATAATGCTAATGGTGTTGAAAACTTATGCCGACACTGAATGGTCTTGTATACTTTTATAGGGTGAATTTTATCTCTTATCTATATCTTTTTTTTTTTTTTTGATAAATATCTCTTATCTAAATCTAACAGTTGGATGAATTTTATGAATGAGATTTTTTCATATATAAATCTAAATCTAACTGTTAAAATAAATTTGATTAGGGAATCCCGAAATGTAGGATTTTATCACATAATTTCAAATTTCAAATAACTTATCAAAATTTTAATTAAGTAGGATTAAATAATTAATATTTTGGTAAGATTTGTCTTGTGTATTAGTTATATAATATATCTTTAATGTAAATTACATTGATATTCAATTGAAGATTTGTAAGATTGCACGAAATCTTCTCTATTTTTACTATCTTTTCATTAACCTCCTTAATTATTTGAAAAACAATAGATAAATATTTTTTATACATGACATTAACCCTCTTAATTATTTGAAAATATTTTACCTTCTTTTCCTACAAGGGAGATTGCTTGAAAAGTTAAAAAAATAAGAAGAATAAATTGTGCAATATTGTGAACACCTTCCAACTTGTGGAGACTATTGGAGATATATGTGTTTTCTTTTATACGTGGGAATAAAAAATAATATCAGGAATTTATAATAATTCATACATTTTGTTTAACTAAATTAAGTTAAACTCCCTTAACAGAGATATAAGTGTTTAGAAATTAGTTACTTTCCCATCATCTGTATAAGTCATGTAAATGTGTTGACATATTTTACCTATCTCATTTCAATAGAAAACTATCTTTTTAACTTTTATACTTTTCTCTCATTTTTCTACTCTGAATTTTAACACAAATGTTTGAACTTTGAAGTGTATATATTTGATTTGATACTACTTGAAATTTAACTTGAAACATTTTTATCATACAGCTACGGGCAGCAAATGATAGTTGGAAAGCATTTAGAGGCAGAAGTACTGAATCCAAGGATCTGATATTTATTAGGAAGCGATCCTCATTATTTCAACTAAGGGAGAAATTGAATGTGTTCTTAGCAAATAATACCACTGAAGTATGTGACTTCAAGGTCAAAGCAACTTGGAATGGATACTCTTGGGATGTTTACATCGGCGAGTCCGACATTGTTATTGCCCAGGTAATTTATTTTTATCATGCATGTAATTGTTATTTTGGTGGAACGGAAGAAGAATATTATGATTATGTTACTCACATTACTCTCTCTTTCCGTGTAATAAGCCCGTCAATGGTCTCTCAACACTGTTGAAATTTGACCCATGTAGGTACCTCTCTTGATTTCATTCAATTCTTCATCTTTGCTTGATAAACTTCACTGGTTTCATGGGTCAATGATGAAGTAACTGTCACTTCTATTTTGGGCTCTTTTAAATCACATTTTGATTCATGTTTGGTGTAAAAATTGAGTTATTCTGGAATGCACATGCAGTAAATAATCTCTTGAGTGGGTTGAAAGATTGTGGGATTTTTTTATTTTATTATTTACTTTGCCCTTTAGAAATGCTATTTTGGTTTATATATTATTATTATTATAATTATTATTATTATTATTATTATTATTATTATTATTATTAGCTTAGAACTATGAAGAAGAGTGTTGAATGAGGTTTATTGCCTTATGTTGTTTCCTACTGCCTGTTGATTTTTTGGTCCAATTCAGATTGATCCTACTTATAGGCCAAGTTTAGTGGAAAAGTATGCTTTGGGGTCTGGTCTTCTGTCATTTGCTGGGTCAGTCTCTTTCTTTCTATTATTTTTTTTCTTCGATATTTATTTATTTATTTTATTTTGCTGTTAGAAGTTAAAATGAAGACAGTAGAACTTATATTTGGTAGGCATGATTTAGATAAGCAAAAATTGCAGTATACTTATTTTGAGTCTACATAAATTTCAGTAATGATTCCTTTCTGAGTTTGCATTTTGTCCATAACTCCATATGCTTGTCTCTACCTAATGCACTGTTTGGTTATCTTGTGTGATTTTTGTGTTCTTTTGGCCTGCCATGGCATTTTGTGCTTCTTATCTGAATTTGAAACTGAGTTTAAAATATTTTCATGACATTGACTTCAAGTAATTGGTTCTTTTGGGAAAAAAAAATTTGGTCTTTTTTCAGTTTTCAGGGGGCATTGTCTTCATAGAGTGAGCTTTATTTTTTCATTTCTTCCAAAACCTTTTAAAATTTGGATTCATGATTGGGAGAAAACCATTTTAGTTATTTCAAGGGCAGCTTAAATTGTGCATGCCAATATCAGTCTCCTTACATCCAGGGTTTTAAGTAGCGCACTATAGTGCTGTTATAGTGGCTTTGTGGCCCCTGTCTGTAACGCCCTATATGCATCTGGTTCATTAACATTAATTTATGGTCATTAAGCGCAACAATTATCACATATAAACAATTTGGAAGCGATAAACAAAATGATGTCATCAAACATCATTAACAACACTCACTGTACATCATATATGGTGAATTCTCATAATATACAAGGTATATATCAAAACTGTACATATCCCTCTCAGGGTACAAAATCACAGGCATAAAACAAAAGTAGAGCCAACATGCTCTCCAACACTATGCCTAAGGTTCTCATAGAACCTATCCCTGCTCGGGCCTCTTGTCCTGGGATCTATCAGTCGCTCCTTGAGTATCACCTGCAAAACATAATCCCCAACAGGGGTGAGATAACAATCTCATTAAACTCAGGGTCCTTGGAGGTCTTTCCTCCCCCTGGTTCACTTCCATGCATATAATATCAAAATTGACATTACAAACTAGTCATCACAACTCTCAAGCCATATCACCACATATACATATGTCTCAAGGGTTCATCATCACCCTTTTTAAAAAAATACATCATCATCATTTAGCCATCACACCATTAAAACACATCACATGTACATGGCACATATATATATATATATATATATATATATCATTTATCAATGCCTGAGGAAGCTACATCCATCTATGTGGGCACTTTTCTCATCAGGACTTCCTATCATTGCCTGAGGAAGCTATACCCATTTATATGGGCACATCTCTCATCAGGACTTTCTATCATATGCTTGAGGGAGCTACATCCATCTATATGGACACATCTTTCATCAGGACTTTCTATCACTAGTCTGAGGAAGCTACATCCATATATATGGGCACATTTCTCATCAGAACTTACTTAGACATCTATATATTCTATTATATTCTACTGGCCAGAAAAATCTCATCAATCAACACACATAGCCTCAATCCATGTATATCAAGTACATGTTTAAACAATAACACACAATTTCAATATATGTGCATTAATTCATACAATAACCATCATTCCCTCTGGAGTATGGTGGAACACAATCAAGGGGAAACACTCCCAAGAACAAAGAGCTCACCTGCTCTCAGCGCTACACCGGCTCTCCCAGCTTCGTGGTCATAATCACCAGCAATATCGGTATCATGCCCTACACAAGGCATACAAATAATCAATCAATAATGGTCCTCAACCGTTAGAATGAAAGGAAATGTTATTCCTTTCCATTAAAACATCTATGTTCTCTATCTTAGGGTTATCAGAGCTAACCACCTTATTGACGATTCACAAACCCTCAACAGGATCTATCTTGGCTCAACCAAGATCTTAGAGTCTCCCTAGACTCTGCATAAACTAGATCAAAGCATACAATTGCTTAATCTCTCTATATCTCAATAATAACCAAGTTATTCAAACAATCAATCCAACACTTTTGTATGTGCATATACAAAGACGGTTTTGGCAAAAACCGTTTTCGTAGATGCCTTCACAAAAAAAAAAACACACAACAGGAGATACGAAGACGGTTTTTGACAAAACCGTCTTTGTATGTGCCTTAAAAATAAAAAAAAATAAAAAAATATACAAAAACGATTTTTAGAACCGTCGTCGATAGTTTCAATTTTCAACGACACGTGCAACAATGACGATTTTAGAACCGTCGTCGTATGGGGTTTAGAACCGTTGTCGTATGTGTCGCCTGTAGTAGTGAATTTCATAAACATAAGGAAGAAAAATTTTCCAACGGAAGAGAAATAATACTAGCGAATGATAAAGAGAAATGAAATATGAACCATAAATTCTGAAACGAGAACTATTGTAGCTCACATAGTTCAATTGACTTTAATTAAGAGTTATCATATAGATAAAAAGTAATGTGCAATAAGAAAGAAATATTAGATAAAATTTGAATAAAATATAGGAAATGCGAATACTCTATATATAATAATTAATGGTTGGATATCAATATGTTTCAATTAAACTTTAATTAGTCTAATAAGTAAAACAATAACATAGAAAAATAAATATTTTACAAACTATATTCAGAAGGTTTTACGGTACAATTGAAGCCTGTGCAAGGGAAACAAACCAAAAACTCTATATAATATACAATAACTAACTGATAACAATTTCAACACGACTCTCACGATTCTTGACCAACAAAAAACTCTATATAAAATACAATAACTAATTAACTGATAACAATTTCAACACGACTCTCAGGATTCTTGACCCTCTTCTTGATGCACACCCAGATCCAAGTTATCACCTCCAATACCACAGCAATTGTAGCCAAGGATATGATTGAGCCCACATAGGTCTTTTTCCATATATTCTGAGCGTTGAGAATCTCAAAACCTTTCAAGACGTTCCATATGGCCAAGGCAATAATTGAATAACCACATAAATAATGGAAAATGTTCCAAAACATTCTGTACTTGTGATCCTTCTTAGGCCTCAAAAACACAGCAACACAGACTTGTGTAATTGCGAGACACAACAGAGTGATTCCAACACATCTGTGAGGAGCGTTATGAACGCCATAATGTTTTCCAATATACAAACCAGTACCAAAGCCAGCAATGCCAATCAAGAATGCCAGTGATTGACATGCTCGATGCAAGTGGAACCAAATGGGTCCTAAACCATCAAATACCTTCAAGTAGCGAGCCAATATTACCCCAATCGGCATTAGTATTCCCCAGCTTATGGTATTCAGAATTCCATGAACCTGAAAAAATTACAAGATGTGGATTAGTCATGCATTCTAAAATAAAACTTTCAAATTGGCGAAACTAGTGAGATAAACTTTCATAATTCTTACGTTTTTCTGCGTAATTTTTAAGTCCTCATAATTCCCACCGGTTTCAGAAACCTTCCCAGATAAGAAATCTAAGGTTCCAAAAGACTGAAGATTAGCGCGTGAGAAAGAGTGTGGTTTGAGAGTGCCATCATCGGAAACCAAGCCTTCTTGCCAAGCATGATTCACCAAAGTCGTATTCCCGGGAAGTTGAAAACTCGCGAAGATGATCACGTGCCCATTTGTGTAGGATGCAGAAACACCATTAACCGGGAAGGTGAGATTACCCTCTTGTAGCATTGTCGCATAACTTGTTATTGGTGATGTATAGGCTTTGATACTTCCATCAGATATATAAACAGCCACGAATGCTTGTGAACCAAGCATGCCCTTTGAGGTAGGATTTATGGCCCATGCAACCCAACTAGAATCATTCACGTTGACCTTATTGAATGCAACGTCGATTGCACCTGAAGATGGGTGATAGTTCCAGTGCAGTGAGGATTCAAGCACCGGCAAGTCCTCGCATGCCGCATAGTTAACATTGTTGGGAAATCTATATGAGTTGCATGGTTGTGGGGTGGCAGGAACAATGATTACGGTGAAGAATGTGAGAAACATGAGGAATGAGTTTCGCATAATGGAAGCCATAATTAATGATCAGAGAAAAGAAAAAAAAAATATTGAGAAGCAATTTAACGTTGAATGATGATGGTTGAAAAGCTTATGTACAAGTGAACACGGTTTTGTATATTTATAGGGTGAATTTTATCTCTTATCTAAATCTAACTGTTAGGTAAATTTTATCTCTTATCTAAATCTATTATCTTATCCAAATGTAACTGTTAAAACATAGGATTTTATCTCATGCATTTCAAACTTCAAATGAAGTAGGATAAAATAATATTGAGATAAAAATGTTTATATATAAATATATTTAATTTAAATTATATGGGCATACACAGTAAAATCTTGTTCTCACGTACAAATCTTATATTCACAGCCTGGTCCTGATTAAAAGGTACTACCGGTGCCTTGTTAAATAAAATTCCTTTTGCTGATTCAAAAACATTGACACTCTTGAAATAGTGAGATTACACAAAATCTCCTTTATTTATCGCTTCACTAACCTCCTTAATTATTTGAAAACATTAAATAAACATTCCTTATACATTATACTAATCCTTGACTTAAATTATTTGAACAGCATTTTAGCTTCTCCTCTTACGAGAGTAGTTGTTGTAATTAAAGGTTAAGTAAGAGAAGTTGTGCAAATGCAATCTCACAAAACATTAAAGAGTCTCAATATAATTTACACTTCATCTCTAATTATAGATAGTTCATAGTAATAGATAATTCATAATTATAGGAAATCTTATCTTCCTATTTTTTAGTGGAGAAAAAAAATCTTATCATCACGGTTAGCTGCATTTGTCCTTCAGTGTAATTCACACGCAACAACAATTAATTTTTTTAGTAAACAAAAATTTTAAAATTAATTATTTTCATGTTAGAATGTGGCCTTGATAATCATATCATTTATTCATCACATCTCGGGACTACCTTTTCATTTATTCAACAATTCTTAAATTAAACTTCAGTTTTGCCAAAATCTGGCAAGCATTTATCATATATTTTATCTCAAATAAGAATAGAACAAATACTGTTTAATTATATAATTTTTTACCCAGTATCCTTCCACCCGAATAGATTAGAGATTAATCTCTAAAAATTTGAAGTCGGGCCCTAAAGCAAGAGGCCCTGTTTTCTCCATGCATATACGTACATAGATGACCGCATGTTTAAGAAATCCGAATCCATTGCACTCAAACCAGTCACACTTGCATGTTGATATATGTAAAGTTTTGGTAAAATAATATTAGACTCGTAATCATACCTGCAAAATTTTATAGTCTACTACCTAAGCCTAAACTGTTTGACAAATAAAATCCTACCTTCTAAAAATAATTTTTGTACTCACATGTTAAGTATTAACCCAACAGTAATCTCTAAAAAATAAAAAAGAAGGAATATCAGGCAAAATATGAGCAAATTAATCAGAAAGAATGAAGTATAATTTACTCTTAAAAAAAAACTGTAAACAGAATTTAAACAAGCAAAGCTAGGGGTAAGAAATCAGAATCGTGAACACAAGAAGTTCAAATATGCGGAACCTAGCATTTAGTGCAATCTTACAAATCTTCAATTGAATATCAATGTAATTTACATTAAAGATATATTATATAACTAATACACAAGACAAATCTTACCAAAATATTAATTATTTAATCCTACTTAATTAAAATTTTGATAAGTTATTTGAAATTTGAAATTATGTGATAAAATCCTACATTTCGGGATTCCCTAATCAAATTTATTTTAACAGTTAGATTTAGATTTATATATGAAAAAATCTCATTCATAAAATTCATCCAACTGTTAGATTTAGATAAGAGATATTTATCAAAAAAAAAAAAAAGATATAGATAAGAGATAAAATTCACCCTATAAAAGTATACAAGACCATTCAGTGTCGGCATAAGTTTTCAACACCATTAGCATTATTGATTCTCTCATTTTTCTTCTCCTTTGATTGGTTATGGCGGCTTCTTCCATTAGAAATCCATTCCTGTTGTTGCTTCTGTTACTGCTAACATTTTTCACAGCGATAGTTGTTCCAGTCACTCCACAATCATGCGACTCATTCAAATTTCCCAACAACATTAACTACGCGGCATGCAAAGACTTGCCGGTGCTTGAATCCTCACTGTACTGGAACTACCATCCATCTTCAGGTACAGTGGATGTTGCATTCAACAAGGCCAACGTAAATGGTTCTAGTTGGGTTGCATGGGCCATCAACCCTACCTCAAAGGGCATGCTAGGTTCACAAGCATTCGTTGCCGTTCATAAATCTGATGGGAGTATCAAAGCCTATACGTCACCAATAACAAGTTATGCGACAATGTTGCAAGAGGGTAATCTCAGTTTTCCGGTTTATGGTGTTTCTGCATCCTACACAAACCGGCACGTCATCATCTTTGCAAGTTTTCAACTTCCCGGGAATACGACTTTGGTGAATCATGCTTGGCAAGAAGGCTTGGTTTCCGATGATGGCACTCTCAGACCACACTCTTTCTCACGCGCTAATCTTCAGTCTTTTGGAACCCTAGATTTCTTATCTGGGAAGGTTTCCCAATCCGGTGGGAATGTGGACTCAAGAATCACGTTGAGAAACGTAAGAATTATGAACTTTATAATATCTCATTATTTTTTTAGGAGTAATTATTATTATATTTTTAGTGTTTTATTTTAGAATGCATGACTAATCGACACCTTGTAATTTTTTCAGGTACATGGAATTTTGAATACCATAAGTTGGGGAATTCTAATGCCGATTGGGGTAATATTGGCTCGCTACTTGAAGGTATTTGATGGTTTAGGACCCACTTGGTTTCACTTGCATCGAGCATGTCAATCACTGGCATTCTTGATTGGCATTTCTGGCTTTGGTACTGGTTTGTATATTGGAAATCATTATGGCGTTCATAACGCTCCTCACAGATGTGTTGGAATCACTCTGTTGTGTCTCGCAATTACACAAGTCTGTGTTGCTGTGTTTTTGAGGCCTAAGAAGGATCACAGGTACAGAATGTTTTGGAACATTTTCCATTATTTATTTGGTTATTCAACTATTGCCTTGGCCATATGGAACGTCTTGAAAGGTTTTGAGATTCTCAACGCTCAGAATATCTGGAAAAAGACCTATGTGGGCTCAATCATATCCTTGGGTACAATGGCTGTGGTATTGGAGGTGATAACTTGGATCTGGGTGTTCATCAAGAAGAGGGTCAAGAATCCTGAGATTCATGTTGAAATTGTTATCAGTTAGTTAGTTATTGTTTATTATAGAGTTTTTTTT
>PYAF01004258.1:365360-378387 GCA_007407185.1 Glycine tomentella | reverse complement strand
AATAAAAATCTGATTGTCTTTTCTAAATAAACAAAAATAAAATAAGCATATTCATGTTCTTAAGGAAAGATAAATAATTTAAAAAGTCACTTTATTTGTCACACACTCGATTAAAGGCTGCCGTCTTCGTGACGGACGCGTGGGGTGCTAACACCTTCCCCGTGCGTAAACGACTCCCGAATCCTTTTTTCTCTAAAAATGTAGACCACGACTTATCTTTTGGTTTTTCCGACGTTTTCCTTAAATAAACGTTGGTGGCGACTCCCATCTAGTTTTCCCTTTCTTTTGGGGAAATCTTTTATTTTCTTTTTTTCGTCGCCGTCCCCGTCGTTGGCCGGATAGGTTGCGACAAGATGAATAGGTGGTGGTGTGCTCACGGTATAACACAATTATGTATAATAATAATAATAATAATAGTAGCATAAATACAAAGAAATGATCTTTGCTCCGAAATTAGTATTTGCTACTTTGGTAGCTGAAAATTAAAATGTTTCCTAGCTAGCTAATATTTAATTTTAAAACGAACAGCATGCTCAAAATTGACTGTTGCAGTCCTTTTTTTCTTAGATTCACCGTTGCAATCAATTAATTAAAAATGAAATTGCTATAAATTTGGTTTCCATATATTTTCTTTTTAAAAAACAAAGATGAGATTTAATGAATTATGAATGTGAAAGATCCCCCAACGGAATGGATCACCCCAAAAACCCCATAAAAAAAAAAAATTCGCCTCAGATATCAAAGAAAAAAGAAGAAACGAAGGATACATAGGGGGTGGAGATTAGGTCAAAACCCATAAACAAACTATCCAAATCTACACTAAGAGATATTTTATTCTTAACAAAGTTATGTCTAACAAATTAAAAAGGGGATCAAATCCCACTAAATTAAGGAATCACATGATAAAGTTACAAAATTAATCAATTTGTTTGCATAAAAGTTTCCTTCAGATATATGTAAGAAAACCTGGACAAATTCATAAAAGCAGATAAAATTTACTTCTTTAAAAATACTTATTTAAGAAAATTATTTTTCATATTTTTTTAAAACAAATTGACTCTATATCTTAAAAAAAAAAGTTTTACATCTTTTTCTAAGCTGTCAAGGGACAAGAGAAGGGTTAAAAAAGGCTTGAGTGACCAAATCGGAGTCACTGACTCAGAGTCAATCCACATGTTATGTCACCTTTTTCCTTAGCCATCTCCAATGCTAGAATAACAACAAATATGTCAACAAAAAGAGAATTATGCACACCAATATAAGCAGTAAAGCAAGCCAAAGCACATCTTATACCCTAATAAATATTAATATAAGATTGGTCCCCCTAATTATTTTAACATAAAAATATACATGATGGGGTTGCATATCTCTTACATAAGTGATTTTAATAGAGAGAACATAAGCACGGAGTGTCCATTTAAGCCCAAAGTGAAAAACTCATTCCATCACCACAATTTTACTGCATTACTGTGAAAATGCAGGGTGGGCCCAAATAAATTACAAAATGATGTAATTGACTAATTGGGGAATTGAACTAGAGCAAATTACATAGCAGGAGAAGTAACTTGTTCCGCGCACATTGTTCTCTATTTTTCCTCTTTATTTTCTCATGAAAAAATTGAACTTCACAACACTAGAACACTTATCTTTTATTGTTACACAATATTATAAGTAGATGTAATTACTTTTTTTATACTATATAATAGTTGTATTATATTATGTGCTTTTATATTAACGACGACAATGATAACATATATACGAGTACAAATTACATTTATTTATATATATGTTGGATTTTAAGTATTTAAATATTAATTTTTTAGTTTAGCCCCTCAAAAAAATCAGTTAAGCTTCGTTACCGGGGACACGGAAGGACCATGTTAGTTGACAGTTGACACTTAGGAAAAAATGGGAAAAAAATGAGCGCAATAGGTAATATAATATGATGAAAAAGTAAGCAAAGAGAAGTTATAAGCATCAAAGACAAGTGTCCACACACACACACAAATATATATATATATATATATATATATATATATATATATATATATTAAAAATTATTTTACACATCTAATTTATATTTTTTCTCTTATACTACTTCTATTCATATATTAAAGAAATAAATAACTAATACATAAATACCAATAAAAATAACAAAAGTTAATTAATCTAAATTAAAAATATCATAAATTTTAAAAAATTATTCTAAAATTATCCATAGAATTCAATATTTTAAGTAGTTATTATATTTAATAACATTACTGAATAAATATTTTTCACCTATGAAATTGACTTAAATTGATAATAAATACATGAATACATTCAACTGTATATAAAATGATTGATTGTCTCATTAATTAGTAATATTCACAAAAAAAATTAAGGGTATAAAAAATGTATCTATTTGTTTCTTATATAAATGTATAATTAATTAATATATTTAAAAGTGAGTCTATATTTTTTATAATTACAAGAAAAATATATCTTTTTATTTTTTACATTTATATGAATGATCAAATTAGCTTGATATTAATGTTTTTGAACTCGATATGGTTATATATTTTTCCTTTTAAAAAAATATTAGATGTATATTATATTTTTTTATATTTTTTATAATGTATAAATTTTTTTTCTTGACTCCCCTCGAATCGAATTTCTAGCTCTGTCCCTACCATCAGTATTGTAGTAGATGGTACCAAGCAAAGGAGGCTTCCAAAAACTTTGGTAGTTTCTATTGATTCGAGGTCTATTGATTAGGAGTTACAAAAAATTCTCAAATCCTCTTTTCTTCTATTTATTATTATTATTATTATTATTATTATTATTATTATTATTGTTATTATTATTATTATTATTATTATTATTATTATTATTAATGTTTACTCAATGGATCTAAGTTATTTATTCCTTACTTCAATCATATGCAAAATTATTAATCCTGAAAATTCTCAAAATTATCCACGTTTTCTTATATTTCCACACCACCAAACAACTTCATCATATTCATTTTTTATGAATAATTATTCATATCCTTTTACTGAAAATTCTCAAAATCCTCCATTTGTTCTTATGTTTCGGCCACCATTGTATAGTTCTTCCACGGATACTAGTGGTGTAGAGACTATGAATTTCAATCACCAATTGAGTCCATGTCCGACACTCAAGTTCCATAGTTTTCTATCAAATTGGTCTAAAAAATATCACATTCAATGAAGCAGGGGTAATGGTAAGAAAAAATTGTGAGTCACATTTGTGAATCTGTGAAAAATTATTAGACTAAATTACACATTTGATCTCTCTATTTTTGTAAAATTGAGATTCTGACATTTAATCCTCCTAATTTAAAAAGTTTGCAATTTGGGTTCAACTGTTAAATGTTTTATGTTGACGGTTAGGAGAAATACATTGACTTCATAATTGTTGAGATGGCATGTTTAATATGCTATATTAGGTTAATAATTATGCCCCTAATTAATTAACTTATATTTTCTTCCTCCAAACAACACCATGTCGGTATGACACCACGTCGTCATCGTTGTGGTTGCCGTTCTACCGTTGTCGTCATCGGAATAACACTTGTTTCTTCCAGAATCTTTTCTTTTCACCCATCAAACAAATTTATGAAACCCAACTCAAATTTAACAAATCCCAAATCAGATGTGCATTACCCATCAAAACACTCTGCAACGCTCAACGTTGTTGTCGAAGGCAAAGATGCAACCCTCGTAGATCGATCGAAAGAGGCCGTCCACGGTGGCTGCCATGTGCAAATCAAAACCATTAGAGCCCACTCCAACAACGTCAAACTCGTCATCATAGGACCCAATTTCAAATTACCAATCGCAAATCTGAAATTGAAGAAAACACAACCCTAGAACTGAAAATGAATAGACACAACCTCAATCTAAAAAATGAATAGATGGAGCAGCGATGCCAGTTATTGCCAGAAAATGGATCTCCGGCATTGGAGATGCGAGAAGGGTTGGAGAGAGTGAAGACAACGAATCGTCGTGGACGGTGACGATGATGGAAAATCGTGCAACAAAGATTAAGATAGCGAAGGAGAAGAGACGAACCCGAATGTCTACAAGGAGCCTTGTTTAGCTGCATGTGGGTCCATGGATCGATACAATGTAACCACAAAGAAGAAAAGTAAGAGTTCTTTGAGTTTGAGAGATTGAGATAGGGGTAGGGTTTAAAAAAGTCAACGTTATGTTGATGGTCAACACATTTAATTTAACATAATAACTAAAATTCTGAATTTTTAAAAAAGGAGACCAAATATTTAAATTAAAAATCAGGAGGACTAAAATCACAATTTTATAAAAATAAAGGAATGAAATTTGTGATTTATTAAAATTATTATAATAAATTTCCTATATTTTCAATATATTCAATTTTTTAGGGAAATGTATAACTATCATTTTTTCATATTTATTGTTTTAATTTAAAATACAAATGAATTATTAATGCGAAGCAAAAATATGAGATTCATTTTGATGTATTTTCAATATAAATATTTTTATATTAATTAAAAATTACTTTAAATATAATTTTTTTAAAGTAATTATTAAAAAAGTATAATTTTTAATTACGTGAAAATTCATGATTGCATAATGTTATAGAGGCTACATCAACGTTCTTTATTCATCCCAAGTAGGGTGGAAATAGGTCAGACCAAATCAGGCTTTGACAGGCATGAGTCTGATCCACGTCACTATTATTAAGTCTAAGCCTAACTTGTTGCCTATTAAAAATAAGTCATTAAGGCATGAGCCTGGCCTGTATAAAAGTCTGCTCTAGCCTGAAAGTTTGTATATAAAGTCTGATTAAATAAAAATAAATAATTAAAAATAAAAAGTAACATAATATATATATTTCTCTTATAAATTATAAATTTTTAAATATGATCTTATAAGTTATAGATATGTTTTTCTTAATCATTTATGAGATTTTCAAAGTGATTTTTTGAAATGGTTGATCATCTATCTTTATAATAAGAAAAAATATTTTTTAAAAATAAATATATAATTTTTTTAAGTTTTAATATATATATATATATATTAAATAGGTCAGCCTGATAGGCCTAATAGATTTTTTTTAACCTTTTTATTTGAACAGACTTTTTAAAAAGTCTTAGACTGACATTTTTAATAAATAAGTCAGACCAAACTAAGCTTTAAACAATCTGATAAACAATCTGACCTGTTTTCACCCTTAATCCTAAGTCATAATACTCGAATTACTTGATTTTACAATAAAAAATTTCCTTAATTAAGGACACTGAGATCATAAAATAAAACAGACATTTGTGCTTAATCCGGATATAATGCAATAAAAGTGATAAATGAACTGAAACAAATTAAACATACAAACGCATCTCATGTGACTCCTCACGTGACATCTAACGAACCTAATGATATTATTAAAATAAAATTTAGGCTAAATTTCTAAGTTGGATCCTATATTTATTTAATTGATTAAAAAATTAGTTTCTTGATTATATATATATATATATATATATATATATATATATATATATAGTGTGTCTTTCTTTAGCTAGTTGTAGGAATAGTGTGTGAAATACATATTCAAAAAAGGTAAGAGAAAATGAGAGTATTTGAAAAAGTCAAGAGTGTGAGAGTCTAACCCTCCAAATCATGTATTCTAATTTAAAATTTTGGAGTAGATTTATAAAAAAAAAATATTTATAATATTTACTGATACTGGTTCATTTTTTCAGGAAAAAAACTATTTCAGTAGGAAGATAATGGAATGTTTATTAAAACGTTAAATTTAATAAAATATACTGTAACAATTTTTCATGAATAATGCGAATATTATGAAATTTTCAAACAAAATAAAGATTGAAATTAATATATAAAAAAATGATAGTATTATCAAACAATGAAAAAACTTACGTTTTAAGGAAAATAGAATATAATATATATGTGTTGGTATCGAGAATGAAGATTTTACATATGTTTTTTGAAGGAAAAGATTTTACATATATATGAAATTTAAATAAATATTGAAATTATTTTATTAGAATTATAATTAAAGGCTTTCGAGTCTAGCATAAATCCTTAGCAAAATTGAATTTGAACCAGTGTCTAAGAATGCCCAAGAAGAAAAAAATGTTCAAGATAAGGATAAAATAATTAAGACTACAATATTTAAAATAATTATAATGAATCATTTAGTTGATATTAGAAATATAAGATGATATATCATTATGTTAGGAATGTATTTGAATTTTGAAAATAAAATATATATTTGAAATTGTTTTATGACATTTAGATAAAGTTTGTTAAAAAAAATAAATTGTTATTAAAAGCGTAAAAGGATATTTTATCCAAAAAAACATAAGAGGATATATTAGATGAGAGTGAATTTCAACGTTCATGAGAAAAATATATTAAAATGTCAGATTTTATATGAAAAAATTAATCGATAACTTTCTATCTATAAATGACAGTTTATCATGTCAAGCCATGTCATATAATTTGGAGACTAATTGATAATAGGCCTCACAATTTGAACACATTGATAACAATATGGTATTATTCAAAAAAATTAACGATCAACATAATATTTCCTTTTTTTTGAAGAGAATCAACATTATATCTCCTAAAACATATTCAAATATACCAATAGATAAAAAATAATAATTTGACAGTGCTAATAGATAAGATATAGTTTCCTAATTCTTAGACCTTTCATAGATTGATAAGATAAATTTACTTTCTTAAATCAACGGTGAGATACTAATAAATCAATCGTTAATTTCCTAAATAATTTATAAGAAATTTCTGGAAATTTATGCTTCATGTGTCTTTTGAATAAATACACTACTATTTTCTATTAGGGAATGAAACTCAAGTTTCCTTTTCTTTCACTTTCTCATTCCAATTCCAAATAAATATTTTCCATAATGAGAAACTCTCGCATTGAAGCACACGATGAAGATGATAGAAGAATGAGAATTCGTGTGATGAGAGAGAGGCAAGAAGAAGGCAATCATTGGGGCTACTCAACAAATTTGATGCTTTATGATGACCCATGGAAGATCAAGAAATTGCTCACAAAGAGTGACCTTGGCAACTTGAATAGACTCTTGCTCCCCAAGGAATTGATAAAGGACTTAGTGCTGCCTGTGTTGAGTGTTGAATCCCAAAGAGAAGCTAAGACTCAAAAGGGAACCAAAATTACTATTTGGGATGTGGACACCCAATCCATGCATTATCTTGTCTTCAAGTTTTGGGTTTCTTCAAAAAGTTATGTTTTCATTGATAACTGGAACAAAGATTTTGTGAATAGAAGGAGCTTGCATATTAAAGATGAAATTGGACTTCAGTGGGATCTGTACAAAAATCGGTTTAATTTTTCAGTTCTTGTCCGTGCCCCTGTAAAATCAGACCCTGACCACTTGCGTTAGAGATTTGAGTCTAATGTCATTAGATCAACAACTTGATTTTTGTAGTAATCCAAGAAAAATATCATTAAGTTTATAAACTTATATACTTTATTCAACTACCAGAAATAGATTCTTGATCAACTTGTAATTCGTTTCATTTAAATTAAATCCTCTTTTTTCCACTTACATATATTTATTTCTCGTTTAAACTTTTAACACGCTTTAATATGTTTTATTATCTATGCATAACAAAAGGTTTGTTGAAATCTATGCATAACAAACGGTTCGTAAAAACGTGACTTGAAAGCCCATTTTCTAACGGGCTTTTGGGTTCTGATCCATAACCAAAAAAAATCAGAAAAGAAAATAAAATTATGGATAATTCTCTGCAAAGTGTGTCATATCATAGCACACCCTTCTATCGCTTCACAGAGTGAGAGATAGAATCACTGAAGAGCTTCAATGGCGGTTTCTTCTCTCTCTGTTACTCCTCTTTCACTCTCAAATTCTACCCCCTCTCTATCTTCCAAGCCAAAGTTTCCATCTTTGTGTTTTCTCTCTGGCAACAACACCACCTTGAGGGTAACACGCCCAAAACCTCTGCACTCATCCACTGTTGTTCATGTTGCTCCAGAAGCGTTGGGTTCTTCTCCTGATCCCTTGGACCCACCTCCAGAAACCCTTGATGATGACTCTGACGCCACCACCTTTGAGGTTCGTGAGTTGTGTGTGTGTGTTTTAATATTCTTCATTGGAGGGTTAATTGTGTTTGAAGAATATACTAATTCAGCATGTGTGTCTTATTATGTGTGAAATAATGGGTGTTTGTACATAATGTGGAGATAAGGTAAAGTGAATAATGGGAATTATGACGATGGTATTTTTTTCTGCCTTTTGCTATGTCATATCTTGTTAGTTAGGAGGTTTAGGAAGTATAATGGCACTGGATTCAATGTTGTTAAGATTTTAGCTTGACTTTCGTTTTTGGTTTTCCTAACTTTTTGTTTTGTAGAATGGAGAGAAAATGAGGGAGGAGAGAAAAGTTTGAAATTTAAATTGAAGAGAAAATGAAAGGAGATAAAATTTTGTTTCTAGAAGTCATTTTTACTTTCCACTTTCCCTGTAAGTGTTACTGAACAAAAGAAACTACATTCTTATCTGTGTTTTCTTTCCTCTGTATTGTCTTTTTCCCTCTCCTCGAACATACCACTAATGTTTTGAGCTCAATAGCGACAGGGTTTAGATGTCAGGTGGCATGATGCAATTACCAATTAGTATCCTTGTTAATGCAATGTTTTGGTGTTTTAGGTTGGTGACTTGGGGACTCCTAGCACTTCAGCAATTAGCATTGGCGGCGATGCAGATACAGTATGTTGATTAGTTCCCTATTTCCAGTTGCAGTTTGATATTTGTTTTGTTTTAGGGTTTTACATTAAGCATAAATTTTGAATGTGCATTATATTTGATAAAAATTGTTTAAGAATTATAATAGGAATTAATTGAACATTTCAATCTGTGAATTGTGTTTAGTAAATCAGGTAGGAGGTTAAATAAGTTGTACTGATGCTATTGCTAACCAGTTAGTCAGCAATGAAACGTATGCCTCCTCGTCAGAAGTATGACATAGTTCCTTGACAAGGTGACATTGGCCCTCAGTAATGACCAGTTATGTGTGTAATTGACAATTTTGTGTGAAATCTATTTCAGGACTAGGTTTGAAAGGTTATTGAAATTGCATTGCATGGTTCACAGTTTGAATAGCATAATTTGATATAGTTTAGCAAACCAGTGATTTGTATTGTGTGATGAATCACACATGGCTTTGAATCATGTGATATGCATGAATTGGTTTGGTTCTGTATCATGTGATATGAATCACGATTTAGCAATTTGTTGATATTTTTTCTTTGTTGGTCTGTTTTTTTGCCAATTCTCATCAGAGAAACTGATGAGAATCTTAAATTGTTAAATACCTATTTGATCATTCCACTTTCTGTCTTCATTCTTCTGAAACAGTGGTTTGGCTTCATAAAATCACACACTTGCTCTAAATCCCTATTTGGCTATTCAGCCTATTCCACTGCTCCATGTTCTTCTTTTAGAAACAGAGGCTTCGTACAGTCTCTCTCTCTCTCTCTCTCTCTCTCTCTCTCTATATATATATATATATATATATATATATATATATATATATATATATATATATGCCACTTATTTGGCTACTTTATTACTCTCTTTTCATTCTTTTGAAGCATAGCACTTGATGTGGCTCCTAAGGCTAAGAAAATGGGAAAGAAGGATGTTTCCTGAATCCCGAGAACATTTTACTATTCTTGACAATGAATTACACATCAAATATAATTATCATTCAATATCCACAAACAATGTGAGGTAGTTCACTACTTCACTTGTAATGAACTATCAGAAACTTGTAAAGTGTTATGATGGCTTATGAATTTTGGCTTATAATTGATTCTGTTATATTATTATTGGAGTTTACTATTCCATAGTGGTATGTGAAATTTAAATATTGTCATTTTGCAGTGATATATGTGATTTTTGAGCATTTTATTAATCTTTAAAGTGTTGGTGAATCATGTATATGTGTTCTGATTGAGCAATACATGACAATCACATTATAAAAGCCAAACCATTCTCAATATAGTTCGTGATTTGACAGCCATAGTGAATGCATGTATTATTTCATGATGCTTGAAGGGCTATTAGTGTTGGATACTTGGATCCTGCCCCTCCTTACATTCATAAAAAAAGGGCCTGATTAGGATAGAGTAACACTGCAGGGTATAGAGGACCCAACAATATCAGTTTGTATAAAGGTAATCGAGTTCAAAGAATGGCCTGGTAACATCCGTAAAACCGTTGTCCTAGGATGTGCTCCAATTGATGCAAATCAGGAAATTTTTCCTTCCTAAAGAGTGTGGCTAAACTCGATCTCCCATACCTTGTTTGTCAGATACGTGATGCACTCAACCAATTTGTTGTAGTTGACTAGTTTCTTTTGCTGGATATATAGTTGTTGAAAAAGTAAAGCCAACATTAGAATCTTTAGGCACTTCTATATAAAGGCAACAGAGGGATTTACTTAGGCTATAGAAAACTTGCACATGTGGCAACAAGTGAGGTATGACTTGTGGTAAAGTTAAAAGCTGTATGGGATATAGGGAAAGAGGGAGGGAGGGAATGAAAGAGGTAGGCTATCATTTGGGAAGTTTTGGGATGGCTGTCGGCCTGGGCAGAGAACTTTTCCTTCTCTAATTGGTTTTCTTTCATTCTTAATTTCTTTACTTAATGTGTATTCCCTTGTAATCCAAGTACTGTTTTTCGAGTATTTTGTGTATTTGTCCACAGTGAGTAAATTCAGTTCCTATCAAAATCACTCTGAACACTATACGCTTTGGACTGCTTTAGTGGTCAAAATTAGGTATTATTATTTATTATTTCATGAGATTGTAATCATTAGATATATTAATAAAAAATAAATTAAGCTCTCACTCAAAATGTTTGATTGCATCAGTGCTTCTGTGACAGTAAGGTGAGCATTTTAACTTTGTAAAATATACATGTGATTCTTATTTTGCCATGCTTCACTTTGATAATATTAGTAGTTGAGCTTTATGGAATTAGATGGTTGGTGCAGTTCATTAGAGAATAATTCTCTTGTAATCACTGTTCTCAAGGATGTGCTTAGCAATTTTCCATAGTTTATAAATATTTTTTTTTCTGGATTATACATTTTATGGAGTAAAATATACTATTTTGACCAAAATTGTTTCTACTTCTCATGGTAGGTAGTGTAGCTTAGGTTGCTCATAACTGTTGGATTAGTGATATTTCCCATGATATTTCTAGTTATTCATCGATGAGCAGGGGATGTATACATGGCAGTTCTATTATTTTGTGCATTGATTAATGTGGATTCACTGATTCAGTATGCTATTAGCTTATTTTTCATGAGTTTCTTTGTGATGTTATCTGTAAGTACAGTTGAAAGGTCCAAAAGCAACTTGATGGTCTTTAAATATTAATTTTAAGCATTGATTTGTCCAGAAATTAGAATAACAATTTTTGACGTTCCTTTATTATTTTATTTTTTTTTGTGTATTCACATAAATTAAATCATGTGATGATATTGCTTGTTCCTTTTCTCAGATGGCACCAAAGCAGAAGATTAGAATCAAGCTTAGGTCTTACTGGGTGCCCTTGATAGAGGATTCCTGCAAGCAGATCTTAGATGCTGCAAGGACTACCAACGCGAAAACGATGGGACCTGTGCCATTACCAACCAAGAAGCGAATCTACTGTGTTCTTAAATCCCCGCATGTACATAAGGATGCCCGGTTCCATTTCGAGATCAGAACTCACCAGCGTCTCATTGATATTCTATATCCTACAGCTCAAACAATAGATTCTCTGATGCAACTTGATCTTCCTGCTGGTGTTGATGTGGAGGTCAAGCTGTAGAAATATTTGCTTTTCAGGTTGCTACCCATCTTGAATTTGAGTGAGGTTCAACTTGTTATCAATGCCCAAATATATTTGGCAGATATCATGTGTTTCACTGCCTAAACTTGATTTCTAAGAACAATGCTAAAAGTCCTTTTGTTTGCTTTCCCTTTCTGTCTTCATTCAATTAGTTTATCCCTGATTTCCTGTTATTGCTTAGATATTTGTATATCATATACAATGTTATATAATTCAGGTATGCCACAAAAAAAAATGTTTTTTTACTAATAGTTATATGGGAATCGAGAAAATAACAGTGTCACCATTTCCTTTACAAATCATTGAAAAGGATAAATAAAGTGAAGTTAACTGCGGGCTTTTTATTTCTTGAGTCTACTTGACTTCACTTTGCGAACAATTTTTTAATGCATTTCATTTTTTCTGGGTACATTCCATGTTTTCTAATATATATTTTTTACCCTTGTTCCTCAAGCAATACCTCTTTCCCAACCCTCCATGACCACCGCCGCCTAACCTACATCCATCACGACCACTCAATGACCAATGCCTCACCTACACGTCACATCACGGTGACTCACCAAACTTTCACGCCACATAAAATCCACCATCCACAAATATGTTACGGATTGTTCAATATGTAACATTTTTTTTTTTACTGTGGAGTGTTTGGTTGTCATGTAAAAAATTACATTACGGATTGAGTCTTCCGTAATATATTTGTGTTATGGATTGTTCAATCCATAACACTCAACTCCTTCGTCACTGCACTCTCCTCCCTCTTCCCTCGGAATCGTGCAGGACACCAAATTAGAATCTTTTCCACACCACACACCCATATAAAATCAAGACTGCAATGGTATAGGTTGGGAGGCAGTGGCGGAGGCACGTTTGTTTTTGTGTCCGCACGTGCAGACACAAACTTTTGATTTTTTTTTTATATATATAATATTTGAATTAAAAAATTAAATAATATAAATGTAACTGTTCTTCCTCTGCTTCTGCGCCTCACCTCCCTTTGCCGCTGAAGCTCTCGACGTCGGGCTCGTGCCGTGCTCGCCGTTTTGCTCGTGCCTCACCTCCCTTTGCTCGCCGTCGTGCCGTGCTGGTGCTCGCCGTCGTGCTCGC
>PYAF01004258.1:340658-363156 GCA_007407185.1 Glycine tomentella | reverse complement strand
TTTTATATCTTCCAATTGATGACAGGTTTTATATTCTCAAACGAGTTAATATTCTAGAGATGATGGCCTTTAATGTGATTTTGTTCGCCTTCTATAAGGTAATGTTGACTTTTTTATTCACCATTATAAATAGAATGATAATGTATGGATGTTGGAGTATATTCTCATATTTGTTTTGGATGATTGATAAAATTTGGGGGCTTAATGTTTGGTCAAACTATTATTTGCGTTGATTTAAATTTTCTTTATAAAAAAAATTTCGGGGGCGCTGCCCCCGAACCCCCGTCACTAAGTGTGCGGACATAAAAATAAATTCCTGCGTCCGCCACTGTTGGGAGGTGAGCATACCATACACTCATATACAATCGTGCAATCTCCTTTTCCACACCATTTGTCGCCAATCAAGCTCCTCCAACACTACAGCAACAACAGACACGTGCAAGGGCGGCATCTACTGGCACGACGTGGCGGTGCCATCGTCGACGTCAGGGTCGCTCCCAATCACTTACACTCTTTGAATTTGATCCCAAATACCAGATCCACCTTCTCTCTGCGAGTGTGGCAGAGGTGCTTGGGTGTTTGGTAGGGAAGATGAGGTGCTGGAGTTCAGGGGTATTATTGATTGTTTGATGTTATTTGTAAGTGCACCAAGCAAAACATGAGATGCGTTAAATAATTGTCCACTTTGCTCTCCTGTTTTACACATGCCAAAATATAAAACTAATAAGATTATTCTATCATTTTAATTTTAGGAACTAAGAATTTCTTACTATATTTTAGTGAAGTTGCATCTTTTACTGTGATATTTTTAAGTTGGGTTCTCTTAAAAAAAAAAAAAAAGTTGGATTTATTATATTTTGGTTCCTAAACCTTTTTGGATTTTTCTTTAGTATTAGCAGGCAGTTTAGTAACGTACTTTTGGGAAGATAGTATCTAACGTCAACGAAGTTTCATATGAAGTTACAACATAGTTGCTTTGATATTTTTGCTTTAGAAAGTGTAATTTTCCCGTTCAATGTGGTTCCATCGGGTATCCTAACACATCCTACTTCATTAAGGAATTTGATGAGGAAAAAAATTAGAAACTTTCACCATTTTAAATTTAGATTAGAGACTAAAAACAAAATTCCAAATATGTTTAGGGAAAGAGCATAGTAAACCCTTTAAGTTGATATTTATTGCAACATTCGTAAGTGTTTTAACCTTTACTTAGCTCCGGAATAGATGTGTACTGGTGTATGTTACTTTAGTTTCCATTTTTACTATTTTAAAAATGCCTTTTTCATTTTTCTGGAGCATTTGTCTCATGGAGGAAACTTGCAAATTGTTGTTATGAAAGCCTTTTAATGAGAAAATTGGCATATATGTCGACCATCAATAGTCATGTTGAGTCCTTCCTTGGTGGAGCATTCATTGTTAAATAATGTGGAATTGGCCCACATCCACGTGAAATGGAGTAGCTAACGAAAAGTGCTTTGGGGTATTTGTTTGTAAATAATGCCCTATGAAAAGGGCTTATGGATATTTATTTATTTAAATTGTTTGTATCCTTTAGCTTCTTTTTTTTCTTTCATATTTTCATTTATTTTACGTTGCTTGTGAAAGTGTGGAACTAATGTCAACCGTACCAACCATATCTCTTCTTGCGTCTCCTATTTTGTCTTTTTGATGCACAGCGCACTGGAACATGGATCTTGATTAAGAACATCATACTTTTATATGTCGGCTTACTAATTGTATTTTTATTTTACAATAGACATAATTGGTGAGAAATCACCATAATTGTGGTTGTTATTTAAATTTAAATTACCAAGAGTGTGTTGTGCATTACTCATATTCATGGGTCAGACAAATATTGAAACACTGCGTAAAGGCCATTGTTGTTAGGTTACAAAGTGGGTTAGGGTGCAGGTAAAACTCGCGGTAATATTATATATTGTGATGTAACTTATTATTTATGAATAAGAAATAGAAATAGTCGTTCTACTTCCGAGGACGTAGGTGCATATGCCGAACCACGTTAAATTTATGGTATTTGTGTATGTGAGTCTGATTTTTCTCATTCCCTTTAGAATTTTGGTTTTGATTGTTATTGCTAACAATTGGTAGGTATCAGATGATGCTTAACTCTGGGGTCAAATTCGAAGTGGGGATGTTCGATGAAACTGAGAATTTGGGATTGTAGAAAAGGCGATTGAAGGTTTTGTTGGCACAACCAGGTCTTTTGAAGGCGTTGTGAGAATCAAAGCCTAATAATATGGAGGCTTTGGATTGGGAGGAGTTGCAAGAAAGGGTTGCAGTAACTACATGCTTGTGTTTGGTAGACGAGGTCCTCTATTACGTGATGAAGTTGAAGTCTCTGGTAGAGGTATAGAAGATATTGGAGAGTCAATACATGTCAGAATCTTTGACAAACAAACTGTATCTGAAGCAGAAACTGTATAGGCTGATGTAAGAGGGTTCAGATCTCGAACAGCACGTGAATGCCTTTGACTAGATTATCGGCGATCTGACAAGGATGGATGTAAAGATTGAGGACGAGGATAGCACATGTATTATGTTGTGTTCTTTGTCTTCTTCTCACGAACATTTGGTGACAACCTTAATGTACTAGAAAGACTCAATCAATCTGGAGGTGATAAAGGTTGCACTTATGCCTCACTTTCAACATAGATAGAATGTAGTGGGGAGTTCACAAGGAGAAAGTTTGTATGTGAAAGGGAAATAGGAACGTGGAAGAACATAAGGCAAAGGTTCTGGTAGTAGGCAACGAAAGAAGTCCAAGTCTAGAGAACACGAGAAACAAATGGAGTGCTATAAATGCAACAAGAAGGGGCATTCCAAAAAGGATTGCCTAGAGTTGAAGAAATCTGGTGAAAGGACATCTCGCTCAGCAAATGTGGTAGAGACTAATGATTCAGACTACTACACTAAGGGAGATGTCTACTATAGTGAGGGAGACATCAGGCAATTATGGCAGTGTATATATGGGTAACAACAAAGCATGTGTTGTTATTGGAATGGGACAGATGCCAATTGCTATGGATGATGATGGAGCAGGAAGGTTGTGTGATGTTCGACATATCCTTGAGTTAAGGAAGAATTTGATCTCACTTGGTACCTTACAAGCCAATGGTTTCAGTTACAGGACTAATGAAGATCGGGATACCCTCAGGTGTTGACTGTGATGAAAGCACAATGAACTGCAGGAAACATTTACTGGCTATTAGGGAGCATAGTTGTAGGCTGAGTTACATCTGTTGAGTCTGATAATGATGCTACCATGTGGCACATGCTTTTGGGTCAATCTCAATGAGTGTGGGATGGAGAAGCTTCATAAGCGAGGACTCTTGAAAGAAGTTCAAAGTTGTAAGTTAGACTTGTGTGAGTATTGTGTGCTTGGTAAATAGACCAGAGTACAATTTAAAGCTACGAAACATACCACCAAGGGGGTTCTAAATTATGTGCATACTTATGTGTGAGGTCCTACTAGAGATTCGTCCTTAGGTGGTTCTCACTATTTTGTGACATTTGTTAATGATTTTTCTTGTAAGGTTTAGGTATACTTCATAAAATAGAAATATGAAGTCTTTGAAAAGTTCAAGTTGTGGAAGCCTAAGGTGGAGAACAAGACAGCAAAAGATCAAATACTTGAGCTTTGGTAATGGTACAGAATACATAGACTCACGATACCAAAATTTTTATGAGGAACATGACATTCAAAGACATTTCTTAGTGCTAAAAACACCATAGTAGAATGGTGTTGCATAGAACCATTACTGAAAGGGTCTGATGTCTAAGGTTGGAAGCTGACCTTTCTAAAAGCTTTTGGGCAGAAGCAATGAATATGGCATATTACCTATCAATTGGTCACCACGAGCATCATTGGATGAGAAAGTTGCAGAGAAATTTTGGACATGTAACCCTGTTGATTTTAATATTTTGAAAATATTTGTGTGTCCTACTTTTGTACATATATCCAGTGATGAGAGATCTAAACTTGATCCAAAGTCAAAAAAGTGTGTTTTCATAGGTTATTCTAAAGGCGTGAAGGGGTTTTTGGGATCTAGTTTCAAAGAAGATGGTGATTTGTAGGGATGCAGTGTTTGATAAGCAGTCCATGTTGCCAGAGATAATTGATACAATTATTCCAGTGTCTAGTAGAGCTTCCCCTAACTCCATGGAGGTTCAGGTGGACCTAGAGCAACTGTTAGTGATTCCTGAGAAGGTAGACCATGCAGTTCAAAACCTAAGGCGACACCCACTCCTAATTCTGGATCTGTGAGTCTAGGTGAATCGCATAAGGAGTACTCTTGTCAAACATAGAGATTGTCGCACCATTAAACCCAATGTTCGATATGGGTTTGAAGAACTGGCTAAATTGACTGTTATTGCATTTCTCACTAGTGTTGGAGATCCTTCTACCTTGCAAGAGACTATGAACAACCAAGAGAAAGATAGATGGATAGGTGCTATGGTGGAGGAGATAGAGTCTTTACAAAAGAATTAGACATGAGAGCTAGTTGAGCTTCTTGTGGGCAAGATAGTCATAGGGTGGAAATGGGTATACAAGAAGAAACCTCCAATATCAGAAAAAGAAGGGAAAAATTCAAGGCTCGCCTAGTAGCAAAGGGATATGCAATTAGAAGGGGGATTAATTATGATGAGATTTTCTCTCCAATTGTGAGACACACTTATATCAGGACGATGTTAGCCTTGGTAGCTAGTCATGACATGCACTTGGAGCAAATGGATGTGAAGACAATCTTTCTTCACAATGATTAAGAGGAGCAAATTTACATGAAGCAACCAAAGGGATTCAGTAAAGGTGGACTGGGTCAATTGGTTTGTAAATAGAAGAGGTTTCTATATGGATTGAAGCAGTCTCAAAGGCAATGATACAAATGGTTTGATTCCTACATGCTTCAGATGAGTTATAGGTGATGTGAGTATGACTCTTTTATTTTTTTGCTATATGTTGATGCTATGCTGATTATTGGTAATCATTTGTGTGATGTGAATGAGTTGAAATAATTGTTAAACAAAAAGTTTGACATGAAGGACTTGGGTCCTGCCAAGATGATTCTTGGGATGGAGATTCACAAGAATAGAAAATCCATACGATTGTGGCTATCACAACAAGGTTATGTTGAGAAGGTGCTAGACAAGTTCAACATGAGCAATGCAAAGCCTGTGAGTACTCCATTGGAAAAACACTTTAAGCTTTTTGTAGATCAATGACTGAAGACAAATCCTAAGGTGGAGTACATGTCAAAGGTTTCATATGCCAATATAGTTGATTGCTTGATGTATGCTATGGTATGCACTAGACCGGATTTGACACATGTTGTAAGCCAAGTTTGCAAGTTTATTTCTAACCTAGGAAAGTGACATTGAGAAGCAGTGAAGTGGATCTTGAGGTACCTAAAGGGTACGACAAGTCATGGTATTGTGTTTGGTGGTCAGCAAGGCGATCCTTTAGTTGCGGGATATGTGAATTTTGACTATGCTGGTGATTTGAATGACAGAAGGTCTACAACAAGGTATGTCTTTACTTTTACGGTTGGGCCTGTTTGTTGGAAGTCCATTATTCAATCTCTTGTGGCAATGTCAACAACTGAGGTGGAGTATATGGTGGTAGTAGAGGCTAGCAAGGAAGCTGTGTGGCGATAGCAGAGGCTAGCAAGGAAGTTGTGTGGTTAGTAGGGCTAGTGAAGGAGTTGGGCATTGAGCAAGGTGGAGTTCAATTGCATTGTGATAGTCAGAGTACTATTGACTTGGCAAAGAATCAGGTGTATCATGCTAAAACCAAGCATATCGATGTGAAGTTCCATGAGATTAGCGAGTTGATGACATCTAGTTAGATTTTTCTTAGGAAGGTTCACACTTCAAAGAATGCAATTGATATGTTAACCAAAGAGATGACAACTGACAAGTTCAAGCATTGCTTGGACTTGTTGAATATTTCTGAGTGTTAGACGTGACACGACCCCCAACCCAGGAAACCAAGGTGGATTTTTTATTTATCTTCCACGGGGCTAAATATTCACTAAGGTGGAGATTGTTGTGCATGACTCATATTTTATGGGTCGGACAAATGTTGGAACAGAGTGTAAAGGCTACCTATTGTTGGGTTCTGAAGTGGGTTGGGGGGGCGAGTAAAGTCTGTGGTACATATAATATTATATATTGTGATGTAACTCTATTGTTTATCAATAAGAAATGGAAACAGTCACTTTGCACCTGATGACGTAGACATACTTGTCGAACCTCATTAAATGTTTTGTGTTTGCATACGTGCTTGTAATTTCTTTCGTTTCCTTTAGAAGTCTGATTGTTATTGCTAATAAAATGTGTTTGGTTTAGAGGAAAAAAATATTTTTTAAATTGAAGTAGAGTGTAAGAGGTGCGAGTTTCATGGAATAAAGTATAAAATTTCTTTGGTATATTATTTCTCTCATTCATACAAAACATAACTTAAACTTTGATGTGTAGAAATCAAGTGATTAAGCATAAGTGTTAATGTATCGAAGTTAAGGTTGAATCAGTACTATTGAAATTCAATCCCTGATGAAAATAATTAATGATCAGACTTTACTGATTATCTACCAACCGTACTTCAAATTAGTTAAGTATCGTTTTCCTGATGAACTAGAGTTTCATGACAAAAAAAAAAAACTCTGATGTAATGCATTGAATATTTTGTCAAACTGTTCAAGTAAATGAATTGTTTAGTTTGTGAACTCATTAAATAGCCAAGCCACTAATAAGAGATTCCATAGAATGTAATGAACAATTATGGAGCTAGTATGAAGCATTTGATCTGTCAATACACGTATAAATTTGCATATGTATGTTACGTCTGGTTCTAAGGTATTGCCTCATAAATTAGAACAAAAATTAAGATACTATGTACTTTTTTAGAGAAATTCAAGTAGATCAAGCTAATGAAGTGATATCTCAAATCCCAATTAAATGAATTTTGGTAAGAGATTGCTTAACTGGGATATATAGTATCTCCTATTAGCAAGACTTCGAAGGCTGGCTAGCTAGAGTTCATTCCAGAATAGTTAAGGAGTTGCCAAATCCTAAAAATTCAATTGTGTGGCTACCAAATTGCTATGCTTTGTTGAGTATGCAACTTGCTGGATTAGCATCTTCAATAATGCAGAGAGGCTTTCATGGTGAGAGATATGGTCATAAAGAAGTGTCAAGTTGTCTTATCTTTTGCTAGGCTTGTCTCATAAAGCCCTCTATCTCCTTTTGCCTAACCTTACCCAAATAGCCAAATTGAGTCTAAAATAATAACCAAGACCCAAGAAGTTGACCAAATAAAAGAAAGAGAGAAAGAATACTTGGATAATCTGAAAGCTTCCAGGGATTAATAAGGTCATTGAACTAATAAGAACATATAAACAAAAATTGGATTAAAGTAGAACATCGCTAGCTTGGGAAGCAATTGAAACCTTAGAAGTAATGTGCTTGAAAAGCAATTTGCGCCGCAAGCAACTTAATGATTTATTCAGTAGGCATCGGTTGCTTGAAAAAACAACGTTGCTTCAGCTAATTAAAAAAAAGGCAAATCAATATTTTTTATATAATAAATAGCCATTGGATGAGAAAGAAAGAATAGTCGTTACCTATGTAGGATGAGAAAGGAAAAAAAAAATCATTGGCTGACAGCATTTTAAAAAAATTAACCGTTAAAATTTTAACAATTATATATTTTTTACCATTGTATATAAATAGGGGTACACTTCAATTTTTTCTTTTACGCAAATAAAACTTCTCTAATTTTTCTCATGCTCACTGTCAGAATTTCTTAACTTCTTCAAAATATTTTATTGTGCAGAAAAATATCTAAAATAATAATAGACTAAAAAATTGTAATTAATAAATAAATAAGATAATTGTAAATTAATAAATAAGTTAATAATAAAATATAATCGATTTAATTTTTTTTTTGTGGGATCTTAGAAGCACTCAAAGAGAGTTGCTTCATTGTAAAGATTTAATGCTTAGAGATATTTGTATTGGAAAAATTTAAAAATAACTGATGTGTACAAATAGATTTCATTGGAAGTACCTTTGGAGAGTTTCTCCATTATATATGCTCTTAGAGTAGATAAAAAAAATGTAAAGGTGAAATGGGAGACACCCATACAGGAGTGGAAGTATATTAAAATAAAGATGTTTTTGTCTTCACAGTTTCAATGTTTCATGGTAAAATGGTATAATATACAATAGTAAAAATTTGCTTGGTATAGTGCAAGTACTATGCCCTTCAATAATATTTCACATTTTTAAACAAGCAAGCTTAGTAAGAAATATTTATCGTTTTTTAAATTGTTTACTTTTCCTCCTTTGTTTCTTCATGCAAAAATATTCTTACACTACCCATGGTTGAAATGTGAGCATAACATTGAATTCATATTTTTTGTTGTTGAGAAATTTAATCTAATCGGAGATATATAAAATTTTGTTCTAAAAAATTATAATACTTTTCCTTTGATATGATTTGATTAGAAATGTTATTGTAAATTAATTATTTATTTTGGCCCTCAACTTATGTTAAAAGCTTCACCATTCACCAATATCTCATGTGTAGCCATTGTGTGATCGGTTCTGTGGTTGGTGTTTTCTTACTATAATTTTTTTTCTTATTACAATGAAGAGTTATTGTTTTATTTCAATTTTGTTATTTGTTATATTAAAAAAAAAAGAAGTTGATACATCTCTATTCTTTAATAATGCGTTTTAAAGAGCTCTTCATTGTCGTCCACTTTTAATTTTTGTTGAGAACTTGAGATGTTCAACACTTGGCATATCTCACGAGAATATACCATTGCACTGACCCACTATAAGCAAAAAACAAAAGACAGAGAATCTAAAAAAATATTTCATTTCTCTTTTGTAAGGCAATCCCAAAGGCTTTAGAAGAAAGGATCGATGATGATTAGATGGGGGCATATAAACATATAGATATTGTTTGCAATTCCAAACAATACGCAGCTATTCGTTTTAAATTTTTATGCATAGTTTGCCCCATAAACAAGAGAAAGATACTCCCTTGCAAAGCTTAAACCAAAATAAACTTTTTCATGTGAAGGTACTTTTTTCTTACTATTGCAATTTTCTCGAGAAGCATCTAATAAGTACTTTACTAAAATTGAAGACCAGGAGATAACACCCATCAAAATCAAGTATATAAAAGATTATCCGGTTTAATTAACTACTACTAATCTATAGCATGCGATGCAATGATGGTAGACTATTTTGGAATGAGTCTTGAGAGGCTCGATTATGACTTGTGAGTTTTCAAGTGTCCAATTAATACTTATTAATTTTTTTTGTCCGAATTTAACAATATTTTTGATAAATAAAATAATGATAATGAAGAAAATTGTCTTATAAACATATTTTATTATTATAAAATAAATTTATATAAATATTTGTTGACAAATTAAATTGTCTTCTATTTGATACCCCTCAATTAAAACATTAAATTTCACTCAAAGTTAAATAAAAAACTTAAAACTTTTTCCTCCTCAACTTAATCTCACATCGAATATGATTCTTCAAATTATATTATGCTTATTAAATTTATTATTTCTAAACTTTTAAAATTATTTCAAATTCCAATTGCATCATAAATTATATAGATAAAAAACCAATGACTTAAGTTTTCAATAGAAGAAAATATCAGAACATAAAATTATTCAACTTAAAAATAAAGAAGTCTGATTAATTTTAAAAAATTAAAATTGCACATAACTTAAATTAGAGAGATAAAAATATAATTAAGAAGAAAAGAACGTAACCGACAAGTAATTTGAGGGGATTGAGTCAGATCAGTTGGAATCTTTTGGGTGACGTAATGGATTACATAACGAAGTCAAAGAATCATTGAATTTGAACGGCGGCTATTATTTACTCTTTACCTTATAATAGCCCACTTTAGATTTTGTTTGTTAATTATTATATTATTTTATGTTATGTTCGATGTCATTGCAAATGTAAAGTCTTAGCAAGATTAAAGAGGTTTTGAATTTGAGTTCTCAATTAATATTTGTATTAAATATTTAAAGGGAGAATTTATTATTTATATTAATTTTATTTGATTCAAATACTTTTTAATGGATGATATACGTGATAGGAAAAAAATATAAAATGTTAGTTGTAATGTTTTTATTTGTCAATTTTTAGATGGATTATACACGACAATATTTTACTCAATATTCTTATTAATCAAAATCTTTTATTGATCAAAACTCTTCTTAGGTAGTCATTTCCGAAACTTCGACAATTAAGTATGTCTGTTTCCAAGAACAATCATTGTCCTCACAAATTAACACGAGACTTTTTAATATTTTTGTCTTTACTTACACGTTTTTCAAGAAATTTTTTAGAAGAACATGCATTCCATAATTATTTCAATTTAAACACGCTTAATTATGAAATTATTAAGTGATAAGTTACCGAAAAGTAAATGCATATAGTTAGTACATATAGTACCAATTAATTTATTTAAGTCGTTATCAAATATACAGTTTCATATATGCACAACCTCTTGATCTCTCTTTTTTGGTGTGATTCATCAAGGTATTACATGCTTAGTAACTTCAACTTGATTTGTCCTCGAATCACACCGTACTAAAAGAGAAATTTTGAATTTGAGTTCTAAATAGACATCTATGTTAAATAATTAGAGGAGAAGTTTTGCTGTCTATACTAATTTTACCCAACTCAAATATTTTCCTAATGAAAGATAAATTTGATTTAGGAAAAAAAATGTAAAATGTTAGTAGATGTCAATTATGTTTTTTTAAACATTATGTTAGAGTATATACTCAAACTTTTTAAAAATGTTTAAACATATTTTTAGTAGGTATAAAAAAGTATTTTTAGTAAAAATGAATTATTAAAAGTTAGTGAATATTTTATAACAATAACATAATTATAAAAATAATGTTAGTAAGTGTTCGATCACACTGACCTGATCAAATCTAAAAAGACTTTTAATGGATTTAAATTTAACAAATTAAACCTAATATATATTTTGAAGAGGAGTGAAAATTATACATAGATCATCTCAACATAGTGTAATGTTGTATATTTTCTTAAAAAATATTATTTCTAAAAAAATTATATGTTAATCATAGAATTTCTTAACTTAATAAATAATGTTTGTGAAAATATAATTATATTTATATTTGTATAATTTATCTCGAAATATATTATAAAATATATTTAGTTATAGTTATACTTCTTTATTTCTACTATTTAATTATATATAATGTAAAGGTTATTACCAAAACATCTTTTTGACATATTACCAAACCATATATATAATGTTAATGTTAATATGTTGTATGATAAGTTGAGTTGATCCAATTTTTTTTTTTTATATTATTGCTGATCAATTATTAAAGCTAAAGTATATAGAAGATCTTTTAATTTAGCTTTTCCAAAAGTTGTAGTGGATTGGTTGATTTTAGACTTTTGGTTTTTGGAGAAACTCTACGCATTATCTTTTTATTTATTCTTTATAAGTATTTATGGACAAACATGTCCATTATTTATATGATAAATTTATTAAATTTTATAATAAATATTTTAAATGTCATAGTTAGAATAAATTTTTTATTGATTAAAAGTGTAATGTTTTTCTATATTTTCATAACATAAAATTAAAGCACTTCAGTAAAAATGACTTCAAATGTATTTATAGTATATTATATTGTCATTCAATTAGTATATATACAAAATAAGTTTGTTCACAATTTTATAGAAAAAATATTTTTACTTTAAAATTAATTATTTTCAAAATTATATTTAAAAAATTTCTAATTTGTTAACAATGAATACAAAATAAATATTTTTTGATATATTAATTCTCCTTCTTTCCTTTTTGGTGAATGTTTTTTGTAATAACCTAAAATTATTCTAAATATTATATTTTTATTTGGGTTAAATTTTTTTAAAAAGAATCGTTAGATAATTATTGTTTTTTTTTAACGGATCCTAGCATAAATTCTAAAACGTTCAAATTGTAGAAGTTAAAGTTGTTATATATTAAGTAGTCATTGTCCATTGTTACCTAGCTTATTTCTTTTGGGTGCCTCACACTTAAAACATCATAGAACTTAATTACCAGGAAACATTTCTGCCACACTAGATAGGATTATTATTTATATACAAAAACCTACAATCCATATCTTCACTTTAGAAGTTTTCTCCAAAGCTCTCCTCTTCACTAAACAAGTTAATTGGTTCCATAGGTAGCTGTGGATAGGCAGGAGTGAACTGTAGGTATGAGTCATTAGGATTAAACAGTCCATTAAGTACAGAAACTGGAAAATGAGTGTCAAAATAAATATATGCACGTATAACAGGGTGCATAGTGATGACATAACAGTTCCTTTCTTCATCGAGATACCATTACAAATCTAGCGCATAAGGAATATGATGATTGAAGCCATCTAGAAATAAAACATGAAATAAATCTAGTGAGAAATAAAATTTCTCAGTAGGCAAAATCTAAACCACCAAACATGTTAGTACGTTAGTAATTCCTCAATATGCCAAATAAATCCATACAAGAATTATGCAATTATATGAATACATGAAATGAATTTTCCCAAGGTGCACATGACCTCTACATATCGTACTGTATGTAGCTATACCTCGTACTGGATGTAGACGTTGCGATCGTCTTACGCAAATATGCATGATTTATTCCATATATTTGCACTTGGTCACTACATATTGTACTATATGTAGTATCAAATACTGTTTCACAAATCTCGTACTGGACTTGGAAGCAAAAATCAACATATCATCACATCAAACTCTATCTTTTTCATCAATAACATAATCCATGAGTACATACATATAACCTCATGGAAAATATTTCTTATCATAATATCATATGTACCAAAAATATGGTTAGGCTACCATAGTTTATATAAACAAAACCATAATATATATTTATTTTAATTTAATTTAATTAATTATTATTATTATTATTATTTTTGGCTAGGATGGTATGACTGGGATGCCGGATTAGTATGGCTAGGATGCTGGGATGTTGTAGCTGGGATGCCGGGGTGCTGTGGCTGGGATGCCGGGTTAGTTTGGCTAGGATGTCGGGATACCGTGGCTGGGATGCCGGGGTGTTGTGGTTGGGATGCCGGGGTGCTGTGGCCGGGTTGCAGTTCAAAATAATCAAAATAGTCCAAAAATAATCAAAATCACCTCCAAAAATCATCAATTACACTTCCAAACATTACTAATACTTTAGCCTATAAATCATCATCTATCATATGATTTAAATTAACATTTTCACGTCATTAAATGACCTTCAATTGACATGAAATTTCAACCTAAATAAGAGCCATAATTCTGTACATTTAAACATGTAAGTTAATCCAAATAATTTCTTTACTAGAGATTGAAGTCTAGCTTACCTCTAGTGAATTTTGATTCTTGAAGAGGAATGAAGTAAGGGCTGTCTTCCTTGGGAAAATACTCTAAGATATAAGCTTTTTGAAAAAGAAAATGGTTGATAGGTGAGGTGGTATAAGGATGACACAGTTAAACAAGTAAAGGTGGTAGAAAATAGAAAGCTTGGTTTCAAGGAGCTAGTGGTAGTATGATAGGTCCTGAAACTGAAAGTTACGTGCAGAAATTTGTGAATGTCAAGGCTATTTATACTATTTTAATTGGTTCAGTTTTAAGGGTTTTAGTTGGCTTAAAACTAATTTTAGAATTTAGTTTAGTTAGATTTTAACTAAGTAATCATTTTATTAGAAGATATTTTAATTATATATATTAAGTACATAATGACTAAGCAAAAGCAAAGATTTCTTTAATAAATGGCTAGGGGTACATGTGAATGGAGTTTAAAATTAGCCAAATCTAATTGGTTTAATGCTTTTGACTGATTGCTCTTAAGTTTCTAGGCTTTCACGTTGATGGTCATTCAAAATTGTTCAAGAATCTTGTTTTTAATTTTGTTTCAATTACCTTATTGACTTCACATTGATTTTGGTTTACCAAAATTAATTTACTTAGATATGTTATGATTGTTTCACATGAATTCTTTTAGAGTTTTTATGTTTAAATAAATTTTATATTTTTGTATCCAAATATTATCATACTTCCATAATTTAATATAAATCAAAATATAATTTTCTTGAGGATGTTACATTTTTTTTGTGTGAATGATTAATTTTCCTTCTATTTCTATTGAATTCATAAACAAATAAAAAAGGAACGTTTAAATATTAAAAAATTTAAGATGTAAAGTTCATTTTATAAAAATTCCCCAAGTATACAATTATTACAATACCATGATACTGATATCCTTTTATTATCCCGTGTGAAGCTGCACATCGAACACGTAAACGCAATCCTTCACGCGTGACATTGCTAAGGACTAAGGAGTGAGGAACCTATCCTATCATTTTTTTTATCATTATGATATTGATATAAATTATAAAGCACCTATTAATTCTAATTATATTGTTTCATCCACCAGATTTAAAACAGATACATTGGGTCTGTTCATTCGAGGGAAAAATGAGTAGAAAAGAATTAATAATAAAATAAAATTCATATTTTTATACTTTATTTTAATTTTAATTTTTTATTTCAATTCATTTTATTTGCATCCTATCAAACGGACTTTAAGACTATGTTTTTTTTTTTTCATTTGGAGAATCTTCGACAGAAAAAAAAAACACACTTATTAGTTGCCCCCTACCTCTTTATATTTTTCAATTACATTGATTTTTTGTTGACTTATACATTGATTATATCTCTAAAGTACTAATCCCACAGTTGTGTTGGGTATCGGAGACTAAAATTTGTGGCGCAGACAGAAATACATCACTTTTGTTTATAACAACATATTCAACAACGAATTAAATTTAACTTAGGTGGGTCCAGATCATCAAATTTTCTATTTTATTTGTACTAAACAATTTTACAATATTTTTCTCACCTTTATCTTAAAACAAATAACATAACATATCATTTTATTTTTATTCTATTTTTTAAAAAATTATTTGTCTTTCATTTTGTATTTATTCTATTTTTCTCTTCTAAACCAAACCCAATCCAAGTTTATGTCTTCAATATAATAAAGTTGCACTCTCTTCTCTTCTTACGTTTTCAGATGTGGCCTAAACCTCCTTAAGACCAGGACCAGCCCTTCCTTTCGGAACACGAATCACATTTATGCACACACTCGTCAATCAAATTCAATCATCCACCAACACAAATAAAAAATCATTTTTCCCTTTCTCCAATTTCTAATTTTTTACTATTATTTTTCCCGGAAAATTTTCCTATTTTCCATGAATTTTCTGGCTCTAGGGCGCTTCCTCACTTCCCCCTTATATAAGACTTCCCCTCTCACTCCCTCCCCAATCCAATTCACACCCATCTTTCTTCATCCCCCAAAGTTTCAATCTTTGTATTCAATTCACCCTTTCTCTCTCTCCATGGCCACTTGTGTTGATTCCCCAAGCCCTCTTTCTCGGAAACCTAGCGGGTCCCAATCCGATGACCATTCCTTCAATTACATGAAATTCTGCCGACCCTCTTTCTCTGATCGCGTTCCCTGCATACCCGTTTGCAAGAATCGCGACACCGCCTTCACACGTGTGGAGAATCATGTTGAGGTTGAGGTTGTGGAGGGCGTTGATCTTTGGTTGAAGATTCAAGAGGAAGCAAGGTTAGATGTTGATCAAGAACCAATCTTATCCAGCTACTATTTCAGTTCCATTTTGTCTCACAAATCCTTGGAGAGTGCCTTGGCCAACCACCTCGCCACAAATTTGAGCAGCTTGAGCCTTCCAAGCAGCACCCTTTATGACCTTTTCATGGGTGTTTTGGTTGATGATGATGACATCATAGGTGCTGTCAAAGATGATTTAATAGCTGTTAAGGAGAGGGACCCTGCTTGCATAAGTTATGTGCATTGCTTGTTGAATTTCAAGGGTTTCTTGGCATGCCAGGCTCATAGGATTGCTCACAAATTGTGGCTCCAAGGGAGGAAGGTCTTGGCACTTTTGATTCAGAATAGGGTGTCTGATGTTTTTGCTGTGGATATTCACCCTGGGGCCAAAATTGGACGTGGGATTTTGCTGGATCATGCAACAGGACTTGTTGTGGGGGAGACTGCAGTTATTGGGAATAATGTGTCAATTTTGCATAATGTGACATTGGGAGGGACTGGTAAGGCTAGTGGGGATAGACACCCTAAGATTGGTGATGGGGTGTTGATAGGTGCAGGGACTTGTATTTTGGGGAACATTAAGATTGGTGATGGAGCCAAGATTGGTGCATGTTCTGTTGTGTTGAAGGAAGTGCCACCAAGAACTACTGCTGTTGGGAACCCTGCTAGGTTGGTTGGAGGGAAGGATAACCCTATTAAATTGGATAAGATGCCTAGTTTTACCATGGACCATACTTCATGGTCTGATTATGTTATCTAGAGGCTAACTAATTTGTCTAACATGTTTTTAGGGTTTTTGTGTTTAGGTGGAATGGTATTGGCTGGGGGGGCTTGGTTGTTGTGCAAGAGAGAATCTAAGTTCTCCTGCTGACAACAGGGTGTCCTTTGAATCATAGTGTTAGATTTTTAATACATGTAGTGCTTTGTTGTTGTAAGGTGCCATGCTATGATGACAACCTTTTGTGTAAAATTTATGAATATGGATATTTCAGCTTGCTTTGGTTACATTCCTGGTCTCATTGTCTATCGCTTATCCTTGCTGAGGATTCAATTTAGTAGTAATCTAAAATTGTTGTAGACTGGTAGTGATATGGATGGCTTGCGTCTTGTTCCTTCCATTGAAAAGTGTGAATGTTTGTTTTGAGTGTTTAAAATGATAATTTCTTCTACTTTGAAAATTTGTTAGGATGGTACCTTAAGTTTCTGCTCAGCAATAATATAATGGATTTGTGTATAGCCCTTTAGTTCAGCAAGTGATATATTGAATTATTTATAACTTAATTAGGATGTATTTTGGAAGGGAATCCTAGATCAGAGAGATCACTGGTATTCCAACTTAATGGGTCATAGATTAATCATATTTGTAATGTGGGATAGTGCTTGTCCCAAGGAAATTTTGCACATAGATTAATCCTGCTTGTAGTGTGATAGATGCTGTTCCAAGAAAATTTTGCATACCGAAGAAATTGAATACGAAGCATCCCCTTAAACAAATAGTTTTTTTTTTACATATGAAGGTAGTGAGATTTTACATCATTACACTAATCCTTTGAGTTTTTTTTTTTTTTGGAAGAGAGACAACTTATGAAGATAGTTTATCATATATTTATAAATTATTTTTAACTTATTTGAATAATTTCTTCCACGTGTTTATATGAAAAACATACTTCTTCAATGTGTTTATATGAAAAACACACCAAAATTACGATTTTCTGTCCTAAGTCGCTCTATGTATACTTTTCTGGTTATACTGTTTCTGTTGAGGTGATAACTAATTAGCTATATATTAAAGAAGAAAAATACTGAAGATCTAAAAGTGGCTTTATTTTTGGTTTGTAACATAAAAATCGTAATTTATTATAAGAATCAAGATTTTGTTCAATTTATGGTTTGCACTGCATACAGAAAATCAATCACTACCGGAATCGGGAATAAAGAAAGTCCACTTAGCCGCCATCTTTTAAAGTTATGTGAAACCAAATAGCCAACAAAATCAATAATGGAAAGGAGAATAAAATCATAATTAATTAGCATAAGTTGCGTTGCACCTTTAACCTTGTAACTCTTTAAGGCTAATTATGACCTTTCTTTTTCTTAGTGGTTAATGAATTTAGATTCCATGATGCACTGATTTTTATAGAACTTCAGTGAGTAGTGGCTGCGCTTAACAGCGTGATGAGCAAGTTGGCCCAAAACATAAGTACCCTCTCCATTTCATTTTATAGGACGTTTCAATTAATCTATATCTCTTAAAAATGTAGTTAGTTAAAGTTAAAATATATTTTTTATTTTCATAAATTAGAAATGTTGAGATTTTGTTTCACAATTTTTTTTTTGTATATTTTTCATCTTACAAAATTAAAATATGTCAAATTTTAATTTACAGCTACATTTAGGTAAATATAATATTTTTTTATTCTAATTGTGTATATAATCAATATAAATAATTATACATGTAAATTTGAGTATCTAATACATTGAGTATTTTTTTTAATACATATGTATATTTAGAGTTCAAAACTCAAGATTTTTAATTAAACTTTAACCATCTCATGCTAATTAATTGATGTTTTTGGCAGTGATTATTAACCGAAATTGATACGACACTCTGATGTTTATAGTTATACACTGCAATTATTTCTTAAGCGAGAGAGAAAAAAAGGGATAAAGTAAATGTATTATAATGAGCATTTTTATTATTGTGGTATTTTGAAAAAAAATACAAATTATGCACAATTATTTTATTTTTAAAGGACGACATGGTTGATGACTTGAAGAACAAAACGTGTATAGAAAGTCCAAAGATGATGCCACTTGCTCCCAAGTGAACATGTTGAGTTGCACACACTTAAGAAAAATTATCCCACGCTAATAAATTCCGTGTGCGAAGGTGAAAACCAAAATCAAAACATGCAGCAAACAGATTATTGGCTCTCAGCTGTATTATTTGAAGTAAAAAAATTGCTGTTGTGGTGTCCAAAATTGTTAACATTATTGGTCAGCCAATGACATATCTATCCACATGTTGGATGAAATTAAGTTATGAATCAGAGCCAGGTAAAGCTAGGGCTTCTTAGAAATAGTCAGAGTCAGAATGTCAAGCTATGAAATTGGTATGATCAGTTGGAACTTGGAAGACCCCAATGGTTACACATCTTTATATCTGAGAAGTAAATAAAGGCTTCTAAAGTAATTAGCAAGATATAATTTCTGTTTGTGACTCTCCTAATATTTTTTTTTTTTTACAAACTATGGATATCTTTCATTAAAAATATATTGTTCAAGAATTTTCTTACGAACAAATATTTACCCAAATTCGTCCCAAATTTTGATGAAAACATCCATTTTGACCCTGTATATGTACCAATATTACCCAAATTTTTAAAACAGAAACATGAATGAGTATGTAACTACCGAGTCCATCCACGTCGTTGAAAGATATATTAATTATCTTGTTGAAGATAGAGAACAAATAAAGAAAACAACAAATTTGTTTCCACCCCACCCTAGTCTTGTCACCCTAGTGTGTTGGATACCTATTACATACATGTCATTTTCCAACACTTGATCACTTTTTTTCAATGGTCCATATTTTGCACGTTTGTTTTTGCCAAAGAATCAGGTTTGTGGTTAAAATTGGGTAATGTGTTCAGTTATTGGGATGTTTCTTTTAGATTTTGACTTTTGAGTATTGGGACCTCGTTACCTCTCCTAAGTTTTTATAAACAAAAAAAATTAAAATATATATATATATATATATATATATATATGGCTTTCCTGCATGTCCCTTTAGCAAGTTCTTCTGATTATCTCATGGGTAACTATCTTGCCTGATGGAGGTTCATTGCAAGTTAAAGATTAAAAGGAGAATTTTTTAGTGAGCTTTAAAGGACCCATAACAAGAGCTAGAACTCAAGTCCTTCAAGACCACATCAAGGCTAATTTGGATAAGCAAGAGGAAGCACATCAACTTAAGAATAACAAGGGCTGGATTTTAATATCTCAAGTTTAATTTAATTTCAATTAAATTTGACACTTGTTGGAAGAAAAAGTAAAAACAATAAAAAGACTTTTTAGTGCAATTGTATAAAGAAGTGTAGGTGCACTTGTGTGTAATTTGTGTAACAACTTAGTAAATTAATTGGCTGCACTTAGAAGCTAAAAATACAGCACCTACCACGAAATTAAGACAGCCAAGGGAGTTTGGGACAACCAATGGTCACTTAGGAGAAGCTTGCACCACAAGCTTCATTAAGCTTGCCTTAGGCTCCTTTAGTGTGTACTACAAGCTTCATTTGAGTTTGCATTCCCTTGCATTTGATGTGTAATTTCCTGGCCTATATAAGCTGTCCACAAACTAACTAACTTTGGTTCAAATACAAATCTGAAATTTGTGTGAGAGTTTCTCTCGTTCTTGTGCAAGAACTTCTTGAGTCTTATCAATGGTTTCTCAATGCTATTGTGGTGATTCTTCCTAGACTTATTAGAGAGCTTCTCCATGGTGTCTTCCATCTTCATCCCTAACCTCTCTTCCATCTTTCATTGCTGCCATTAAAGAAAGCTTCCAGCCATACATTTTCATTAAAACTTGGACAACTTGTGTGTGCTTGAAAGTTTCTTGAATATTGAGTTTCATTGCAAGGTAGATTTGGGAAAATTATTGTCTAATGGGTTTAGACATACATCATGTGGTATAAGTCTCTTGTTGGGACATTGGGAAGCAATGTGACCCTTACCAAGACAATTAAAACACTTGATATTGGGCAAAAAAAAATTAAAATATTGTTATTTAAAAAATTTACGAAAATATAATCGTTTTGAACTTATTTACGAATGTATAACAGTCAATGGCGCCCACCTGGGGCGCCACAAGTCGCGCCTCACACAGGCGCCACAGGTGCTGAGTCACGCCCCAGCTGGGCGCCATTGGTGGTGCCTCACACAGGCGCCACTTTGTCCCTTACCCATTTCAGCCATTTGCCTTCTATTTAAACTCATATCCTCTTCACACTCTTTACAACTCTTCTTCATCATCTTCTACTCTTAGATATCTCAAAATTTGCTTATTTATACTTTCTTTTGTGCTTTTTGGTGATATATATAAAAATGTGTACACGTTCTGATTCTGTTCGTGTTATTCTATATTATAATGGTAGGAAATTGAGGACCGACGTGGTGTTGTTTTCGAAGGTGAGAAATGCCAACACGTATCAAGCGCAACTCAACTATTGATGAATTGCATCAGAAAATCTGTCAAAAATTAGTTCTCAAAGGTAATCAATCTATCACTATGGTCACTACAAGAATATGGTGCAATGATAAATATATTAGCATGCAAGTAGTAGATGACAAAGACGTAGAAATGGTAATAGGAGAATTCTTCAACCAGTCAAGGAAAGATTTCTTAGAGTTGTACGTGAATAGTGTTGAAGCAAAGGATGTTGCTTTACCAATGAGGTCAGTTGATTTCAATTCTTCCCATAGTGCATCACCATCTGCTGCTCCACTTGTTAATTTGTCTATGGAAGATGAAAATGACCTTACTTGGGTTATGGATGATGATATTGACAATGACAATGATGAAAATATCGCAATGGAAGATCGTCTTCTTGCTGAGAATGCTAGTGCTACGGACAATGAGGATGTGGGGGAGTCTCAATTACCACAACATCTGAAGGTGTGATACCAAACAACACTTATTTACATATATGTGTGGTTTTTGTTTATGTATTTTTTTTGTAATAATAATGGGAATTTGCACATGTAGGTGAGGGTAATACTACTTTTTGGGATGGAATCCCACATTACACATACATTGATTGGGATCATCCGAGTGAACAAGATTCTGGCGCTGGTTCTGGTTCAGTTGAGGGTCCGTGGATATTAGGGATTAAGTTGTTTGTTAAACAAGAATTTGCATAAAAAAAGAGGTGTAGATGACAATGATAAGTGCCCTAAATCAGTTAAAATCATGTTTTAAATAAAGGCACTTATCCTTTGATTTCATAAGTTTTTATCATAAATTTACCCTAAACCTAGTTAAAATAGCTCCTATTGCTTGTATGTCATTTTGTCATATTTCGGAGGATTAATCCAATCATGTTTTGTATTTTGATAGATTCCGTGGATTTTCGAGGCTTCCGAATAATCATAGCAAATCTGGGAGGTGCAGAAAGCAAATCAGGTCCAAAAATGACTCAAAACAGCAAAACGGGGGGTGCAAAAAGCAAATCAGACAAAAAGAGGCTTCTGGATGGGCTTTAGCTCGCCCAGGCGAGCTAATATAGTGTATTTTGCTCACCTGGGCGAGCAGAAACTACAAATGGGCCACTTGAAGGCCAATTGGACGAGCAACTTGTGCAACTTGGGCCCTTAACTCGCCTGGGCGACCAAAACATGAGTAAATTGGTCGCCTGGGCGACCAAAGTCGGCCAGACACCCCCTATAAATACGCATGCACCCCCAAAGCTCAAATCATCCATTCCATTCCATTTTTCTTCTCTTCCTTGCTTCTTCTAAGCTTTTTCTTTAGTTTAGGCTCTTAAATATTAGTGTTAGGTAGGTTAGGAAAGTGAGAGAAGTGAGATTTAGTGTGGAAACTCTGCCGGAAAGAAGCGGTGATGGGGCCCTTCATCAATTCTTCTCTTAAGGAGGTTCTCTCCATGCTTGGTTAGTTTCTCTTATGGATTGGATGTAATCTTCTACCTTTAAGTATTTCTTTTGATATTTAATTCTGCATAAGTCTTTCTATTT
>PYAF01004258.1:321100-339442 GCA_007407185.1 Glycine tomentella | reverse complement strand
TATTTATTATTGGTTAATTTATTCCGTACTTAACGCTTGATATTACTTGATCACTAATATCACGAATTTAAACTCGAAGTGAGACTGAGAAGTAATCTTAGGGTTTGAAATGAATAAATTTACTCTTTACGTTACGTTGCTAGACATAGAGCATAACGTTTAGATTGCAAATAAACACGCGAATATAATCGTAACGCTGAGATATTTATTTCATATGCGAGACATCGATATTTGATAAATATTCTTAGGATTCTCAAATGCGAGACATCGATTTGGGGTGATTTTATGTGTGCATCAATAATAATAGAAAATAATTTATGCATGGTAATATTAATTGAATACTAAGGGTATGAACGATGAAATCCAATTCTACGCTTTTCTTTAGTTAAAATCGTTTTATGAGCTTCCGTAATCTTTCGTAATTTTTCTTTATTTCCGTAAAACCATCAAAACTTCGACCATACTCGTTGTACATAACTATTCAATTGTGAAATCTATTTGGATTAACTGAGTAACACAAGTCCCTGTGGAGACGAACTTTTATAAATTTTGTAACTTACAACGACAATTGGTACGCTTGCCAAAAGTCTAACAGACAATCAAGCGGAACCTCATGAAGGAGCATCAAGAAGCTATTGTGGTTGAAAGCACGCCTACAAAGTTAAGCATGAAATGTCGTACGCATGACCAGAATTGTCCGTGGAGGGTTAGGGTAATAAAACCAACGTGCGGTGAAAGATGGATGGTTACCAAATGGGGTGGAGATCACAATTGCTTGAATGATCACATCTCTCAAGACCACAAACAACTTGACGTTGATGTTATTGCTTCACTCGTAGTAGGTACATTATTGGATGACATGATAATTATGAGAATTAATGATATGATTATTATTATTAATGTTAACGTTACATTTTTTTATTATTAGGGATGATAAAGCATGATCCATCATGTTCAATTGGACTAGTCCAGGAGAGGATACCCCATTCCTATGGATACAAAGTTTCATATAGAAAGGCATGGTATGCAAAGTAGAAAGCAATAACAATTATTTACGGTGATTGGGAGGAATCATATGCATTTTTGCCTAGGTGGTGTGACTATATGCTTCGCTTTTCACCAGGTTCTGTTTATCATCTTCAAACAAAAGATTATTATATGGCTCATAGAATAGTTCATGGAAAATGTGTGTTTCACCGCATTTTTTGACCTTCAGACAATGTTGTGAGGCTTTCAGTTTTAGTAAACCGGTTATTCAAATTGATGGCACTCATTTATATGGCAAGTACAAAGGAAAATTGTTGATTGCCATAGCTCAGGATGGAAATAATGAATGTTTGCCACTTGCATTTGCTATTGTTGAGGGTGAGACGTTGGAAGCTTGGGAATACTTTCTAGATAACATTCGCGCTCATGTTACAAAAAGACAAATATTTGTCTTATTTCTGATCGACACCGAAGCATATTATCTGCAGTTGAGAGGCACTATGGTTGGCAGCCACCGCATGCATATCATGTGTTTTGCCTTTGTCATATTGCTAGCAATTTTTATCAAAAGTTTAGAAATGAAAATTTGAAGAAAGCGGTATTGAATTTAGGTGTGGTTAACAACTTCATCTTCCAATTTTGCATGTATTACTGGATTTTAATGTTATTAAATTTGTATGCAGGTTATACTCCTTCTATGATCGAGTTTGAGGTAGCCTTGACACGTTTTCGTGATGTGAGTCCTGAGGTTGCTAACTGGATTGATAACATTCCCAAGGAAAAGTGGACACATTCATATGATGTAGAGGGACGAAGGTATGTGCATTCGACAACAAATTTACTTGAGTCAGTTAACAGGGTTTTAAAGGGTGCAAGAAACATGCCAATAACCGCCTTGGTTAAACACACATATAGCAGATTTGTGGAATATTTTGTATGCAGGGGTCAATTGGCTGCTAAGCAATTGCAAGGTCCTCATCGTCATTGCAAAAATGTGGTTGCTCTGTTGAAGGCCAATGAGTTCATTGCTACTGCTCATTATGTCTGTACATATAATGTTGAACAAACTATATTTGAGGTTGATGATGGTTATGAGAATTCGTATGTTGTAAACCTCCCAGAGCGGTTCTGCGACATCTTGCAATGTAATTGTCATCCCACATTGTGGTAGATGAACCCAATGATAAATACGAGGAAAAAAAAGAGGGAAAGAAAAATGAGAAATAAGACAAAAGAAAAGAAAATAAGATAAGAAAAAAGGTGAAAGAAAAAAAAAATGAAGAGATAAAGAACTAAACAAATACGATTTTGTAGTTTCTACATGACACATATCAAACATTGATAAATGCTAGACCAAACACGCATATAGTTAAGGAGAATGCTTAATTAGTAATGTGTCTATAAACATGTTAGAAATTTTTTCTTCATAATAGAGAATCACGATCAAGTAATTATATATTAAGGTGGTTATCTCTCAAGTCTGAAGCAACTTTTACTAAACCAATAGCTGTCTGACTATAACCTAAAAAGATGTAGGCACAACTGCACAAGATTTTGATATTTGCAAATCAGTCATTACCTTCTATAAATAGAAGAATTTGAGTAAGAAATAAGCCTCTTAAAAAAGAAAGACTGACATTGTAATCTTTTTCTCAAGAGTGAAGAAAAAGAAAAAGATACCTTGGTAATGTTAAAGAGATATCTCATACGATAAATACCATCTGTTTGTAAATATTGATGTTATTTCTATATGTATTCACATTTTCACTTAATGCCTATTTTGAGTTCTCACGTGAAGGGATTTATTCTGTTAACTCCCAACAATATTTCGCGTCTATGGAGGGATAAAAGCCAATATAAAATAGTTGCACTCATGTTATAGTCTTATTCATGTTAAAGGAATTTTCTCCAATTTGAAATAATTAAAGATAATGACTTCATTGAACTAAACGGAACCACTACAATTGTACCAACAAGTCAGGCCACTACAATTGTACCAACATGTTATAGGTTAAATCCTTTCTTTTTAAAATTTAAAACGACAGACACTTCCATAAAGAAGAAATCAAACACAACAAACATTCCAAATATAGGGGAAACCGAAGATGATAAAGGGTCTAAACAAAAGGAAAAGTTAACTACAACATAGTCCATAATGTGTATATAAACAGACACTAGTAGGATCTGACTAATATTACAAATCTGTTTCTTTTGCATGCCTCTACTATTCCTCTACTTTTCAGTTCTTATCTCCTTTATCTTCTTAACCCTTATAGTACAAAAAATAGGAAGGAAACCCAAGGAAACTGATGACACAACTTGTAAAATACCCCATGGTCCTAGAAAGCTACCTATTGTAGGAAATATATACAATCTGCTATCCTCTCAACCCCATAGAAAATTAAGAGACATGGCCTTAAAATATGGACCCTTGATGCATCTTCAACTTGGAGAGGTTTCTACTATTGTGATTTCATCCCCTGATTGTGCTAAGGAAGTAATGAAAACCATGACATTAACTTTGCCACAAGGCCTAAAGTCCTAGCTATTGATAAAATGTCTTACGTACGTACAATTCAACAAGTATAGATTTTGCTCCTTATGGCAATTATTGGAAGCAAGCAGGATTTTTCCTTAACTAAAAACAACATCAAGGCCATAATTCAGGAAAGGATATTAACCTCTTGCAAATTCTTGCATAAAGATAATCTTGCTCATATTAGTTACTACAGTAGAATTAGAATGATAAATATGTTTGTTGTCCGTTTTTCCCTTTATATCTTTCTTTTCACTTATGAGATTTTTGATGTTGTAAAATATTTGCCTTATAAATCTTGCAGCATGCAACATGTCTTTGACCATCCTTGAACTATCTTAATCATAAGAGTAAATCACACTAAAATCATCTAAGATTTCTTGAGATTGCTCTTGACCTCCCTACTTTTTTTTTTCCTTTTTTTTTTTTTTATCATTACACCAGTTTCCCTTATAAGGGTATACGATGTAATGTGTTTCTTGGGTAAGGGAGAGTATCAATGTAACCTATGAGCCTATAGGTGTGTCTTCAAACAATTAAGGGGTGTTAGTGTAGGAGTAAAAAAGTAAGGGGTATCGAGGAGAATTTGACAAAACTTCAAGAGGGATCACTCTAATTTACTCTATTTTGATAAATTATTTTTCAGGACATTTTTTTGCTGCTGGAGGTGAGACATCAGCTACAACCATAGATTGGGCAATGGCTGAAATGATTAAGGATCCAAGAGTGATGAAGAAAGCACAAGCTGAGGTGAGAGAGGTATTTGGTACGAACGGAAGGGTTGATGAAAATTGCATCAATGAACTTCAATATTTAAAACTAATTGTGAAAGAGACCTTGAGGTTGCACCCTCCAGCTCCTCTTTTGCTTCCAAGAGAATGTGGTCAAACATGTGAGATACATGGTTATCACATACCAGCAAAAACCAAGGTCATAGTCAATGCCTGGGCAATTGGAAGAGATCCAAACTATTGGACTGAATCAGAGAGGTTTTATCCTGAGAGGTTCATTGATAGCACTATTGACTACAAAGGGAATAGTTTTGAGTTCATTCCTTTTGGTGCTGGAAGAAGAATATGCCCAGCAAGCACATCTGCTTTGAGAACTATTGATCTAGCCCTTGCAATGTTGTTGTATCACTTTGATTGGAATCTGCCAAATGGAATGAGAAGTGGCGAACTGGACATGAGCAAGGAGTTTGGAGTCACAGTGAGAAGAAAAGATGATTTAATTTTGGTTCCTTTTCCATATCATCCTTTGCCTGTCACATGAACTCACAATGAGAAACTGAAACCTTTGGTGATGCTTGTCACATTTATTTCAGAATAAAGATGTACTGTCAATTGAAATAAGACTTTGTTCGGCTATCAGGCTATGTTTGGCTGTGAAAGAAAATGAAAATTATGACTAATGCATAGTAAAATAGCTCTTTATCCTATCTTGACATTATTGTAACAAGATGTTAATTAACTTTGATACCGTGTCATTTGCTACTATTTTCTTAAATTATTATTCAACTCCAACTACTCAATTTGAATTTTGAGTAAAGACATAGCAACCGCAGGTGTTCATATAATTTCACAAACCTTTAATCTTGTGTTACTGAATGGTTTTTACCTAAATATCTATTGATTTTGTTTAATATTTGTGCCCAAATATCTTATTGAACTGAACTTCTCTTGATGTCTATATTTGAATGGAACGTGCTGAATGTTCCAATTCCAATATTCACTGTGCTTGAATGGAACAATAATGTTTTGAGAGTCCCACTGGATCCTAACAGCATGACATTCCCTAGAGTTGGTGCATATCTCTCTGCCTTTCTCCTGAAACCAGAACTCTGTGTAAGTTAAATTCCTTGAAGTAGAGCTTTTACTTCACATCATCCAAAAGTGGATCAGATATCTTACTATAACTATCATAGTCTTTTCATTTTGTGTTTTAGCTTTAGGTATGTAGTTCAGCATTTTTATTTACAAAAATAGAAAATCATGCAATTGAATGAACGCAAGTTATTTGAATTTCGTTTACTATTAAAAAAAGAATCATATCATGGATTAATAATGCCTTTTTATGTGTGCATGAGAAGAAATTCACCGCTTCATTTTTATGGATAAGGATAGTCACTGCTGTCCTTATGCAGACCAAACATGATTTACATAAAATCTTTTGATTTGGTAAAGGTACCTATAGCCAATGCCATATTTTTCTGCAGTGATCGAGTTGATGGGAGTGATAAGTGATTGAGAGACTATCAAATTTACAGAAACTATCTGAAATTGGTCTGTCCAACCTTGGTTCTTTCATCAATGCTTGGGTTACTGAGGCTTCAGTTTTTAATGAACCTTTTGCTGTCTATAAGGAATTTATAGTTCATAGTATTCATGAAGCAATATGGAGAGCCAAGGTCATACCATCAAATTGGATTCCCAACGTCTACATCAACTGTCGCTCTTTTCTAATTTCCTTGAAGAAGTATGATACTATGATCTGTTCCCTCCTCCCCTATACATGCTGCTACAAATTCCTACATTTTTCTGACTATAACTACTGTACTTTGGACACTATTTGTGTCTAAACAATCAATATTTTGGCTCTTAATTCGTCACTCAAGAATCAATGCAGGAAAATATATTTGTATTTATGGTGTGAAATATAAACCAATATTGATTTTCATGTGATAATTCTTTTTATTTCAAGGTTTGGATATTCTCTGTAATGTTAAAACTAAAAATCCTTAAGATTAATGAAACTTCCCTTGGATTACTTTAAACCCCTCCTGGTCCATAGAAAAGTATAATCTGTATTGCATCACTTTTTGTTATTCATTACAGTTTTCATTTGAATGGAAATGAACTGATAGGTTCTTATTGATTGATGTAAAATGGAGCCAAACTCCTTACTATCAGAATTGAGGACAGCAAAGAAAATAAGAAAAATAACAGAAAATAGAGACTATTGTGAAATAATCCCAGTCTTAACAATTTTTTCCTGCCTAAAGCAACAAGTGTAGCTAACCTTGCCTAAAACTACTCTCTACACAATTTTTCCCTACCTTCCCTTCTTCCCTCCCTGCTTTTAACAATTCCCTCAACAAATTCATCCCTCAAACCTTCCACATTTCTTCCTGCAAAACAAAATCTTTAGCAAGTACTTACTTATTCTAATCAAGCTCTAGCTCCTTAACTTCTCTAAATTAACGATCCTATGTAAAGACAAGACACCAATATGTTTGTGTCTGTTTGTTTGCAACTTATAATTACTACTTGCTTGTTTGAAAATCCTTAATACATAAAGCATTAGAAAGAATACTAAACCGAACAATGTAAACCATATGCTTTTAAAATCTCCAAAAACTGCAACACTTTATGTACGATACATGCTCCTGCTAATCATCCTTAACAATTAAAGAATTTTTTGTATATATATATATATATATATATATATATAATATTATAAGGGAAATGTTTTCTGAAGCCTGTTTTCATTTCAATTAATCTACTACTAATTTTAGCCAACATTTTAGAACACCATTTTCTAAAAGTATAGGGTGCGTGCCAGATTAGGGAGCATCAATGGAACATGAAAAATAGGTGTATCCTAAAATTTGTTCACGTTCGTTCTTTCATTTTCTTAGTTCTTTTGCAATCCAGACAAAAACTAAAAATTAATGACGCATTAAGCAAATTGAGATTTTCAAGACAAGCAAAGTTGTTTCTATCTTTGACCTGTTATGGTAAAATTGGCAAAACTTCATCTGTTAGTGATAATATCAATGTATTCAAAAAATGTTAATTATAGAAGTCAGGATAGAGAATTTGACCATTTGTCCTCTTCTTTTGAAATAAAGATAGCCTTTTTATTGAACAAAACTGAACTAGTTTTAAAATTTAAAGTAGCAAACACTTCCATAGAAAATAAATCAAACACGGAACAAAACATTCCAAATATAGGAGAATCTGAAGATGGTGATAGTGTTCTAACCACAAAGAAAAGTTAACAAGTAGTCAAGCAGAATACTGAGAAATGTGTATATAAACAGACATCAGTAGGATCAGACTTGTATTACAACGCTGCTACTTTTTAGTTCTTATCCATGGCTCTATTCTTCTTCTACATTTTGGTTCTAATTTCCTTTGCCTTCACAACCCTTATAGTACAAACAATATGAAAGAAAACTACTTATTATAGGAAATATATACAATCTGCTATGCTCTCAACAACCCCATAGAAAATTAAGAGACCTGGCCTTAAAATATGACCCTTGATGCATCTTCAACTTGGAGAGGTTTCAACTATCGTAATTTCATCCCCTGAGTGTGCTAGGGAAGTGATGAAAACCAATGACATTAACTTTGCCACAAGGCCTAAAGTCCTAGCCTTTGAAATAATGTCTTACAGTTCCACAGATATAAGTTTTGCTACCTATGGCAATTATTGGAGGCAGATAAGAAAATTTTGCACATTGGAGCTTTTAAGCCCAAAATGTGTCAACTTAAACCAGCCAATTAGAGAAGATGAACTCTCCAAGCTTGTCAAATGGATTGCTTCAGAGAAATGATCCCCCATCAACCTTACTCAGGAAGTATTTTCATCAATTTATACAATTGCTTAAGGGCTGTCTTTGGCAAGAAATGCAAAGACCAAGAAAAATTTATATCAGTGGTTAAAAAAAAAAAAAGTTGCAAGAGGCTTTGACATTGGAAATTTGTTTCCTTCTGCTACTTGGCTTCAACATGTCACTAGCTAGCTTGAGAGGTTGCATCAACAAGCTGATCAGATAAGGGAAGACATCATCAATGAGCATAAAGAGGCAAAGTCAAAAGCCAAAGATGACCAAAGTGAAGCAGAAGAAGATCTTGTGGATGTTCTCATACAATATGAGGATGGTAGCAAGCAGGATTTTTCATTAACTAGAAACAACATCAAGGCCATAATTCTGGTGTGGATATATCATAACCTCTTGGATATACATTTTATGAACATAATCTTTTCAGACACTAGCTATGAAAGTGGAATTAGTAACATAAAGGTGGGTTAAATATCTATTTTCAAAAACTAATTTTAGTTTGAAAAGAACAAAGAAAATAGACATTCACTCACACCAAGTTCATGCCTCAAGCAATGACACTCAAGATGGCTCATACTTTTGAGCTAGGATCACGAAACGGAAGAAGTTAATGAGAAACTATCTGCTAGTTTTTTCTGTTTGTTGGTTTTTAAACACTTGTTTGGGAAACAATTTTCCAAACTTAAATAGATTATGGATGAGGAATTGATTGCTGAATAACATAAAATAATTTTAAAAAACTAGTTTTTAAAAGAAAAAAGTGAGAAGGCATCAAACAGAGATCCTAAATGTTCAACAATTAATTGCCCCCTTTATATCTTATTTCCCACTTGTGAGATCTTTGAAGTAGTGAAATATTTGCCACTTATTCCTTGCAGCAAGTAGGTTGTCTTTATCTTTTAACTATCTCTTTGGACATCCTTGCACTATCTTAATCTTATTAATAAAATAGCTTTTTATCCTCACTTGACCATTATTGTAACAAGATGTTAATTAACTTTGATACAGTGTTATTTGCTACCACTTTCTAAAAATATTCTTTAACTCCAACTATTCAATTTGAAATTCGAATAAAGACAATAGCAACCATAGGTGTTCATCTAATTTTAACCGAACCTTCATCTTGAATTTTTTTTCTATTAAAGTTAGTCAATGATTTTCACCTAAATATATATGGATGTGTTTAATATTTGTGAATAAAAATCTTATTGAATGAAAAATGAAGGAATGTTAAGAAAAAGAGTTATTATTTATTAAGGGAATTCAACTAGTGGCATCACTCTAAAATCCAAGATATTTATTCATTTTATCTTTTGTACAACAACATTTCAAATCGAGAGTGTGTATTGATTTAGGTATCCAAGTAAAAATCCTTCTTAGAATGTGGGTTTGGTGAAGGTTGTCCTCCACTTATATTTGATAATATCACATGTCCATGTGTGATCTTCAACAACCCTCCTTAATGCTGAAGATAAGACAGTGTGGTGAAACTTCAAAGTAAAGAAATAATTCTTGTGAAATGAGAAATGAAAAAAGCTCACAGAAAAAAATATGCATTTTGTGTGATTTTCAAACATGAAAATCTCTCAACATTACATTGGGTATTTAACAATGAGAACAACGGCAAGAAAATGCCAATGTAAGAAGGTATGAGAAGGGGAGATATTGAGTAAATCAAAATGTGGCATATGGAACTTGGCTGAAGACAGTGAGTACATTATTTGCAACCCAATCAACCACAAATGTAACTCAAATCTCGTGTGAAAAGAAATGCTCACTAAAAAATGTGATGTTCCAAGAAACTAGTTTCACCCGGCCATTATGGGCTGTAGATTCAGCAGCCTGTTATCCCTCCACTGTTGGGAGTGGGAAGTGTTCGCTGCTCTGAGAAACAAGCCTCATGCTGGCGTAACTCTGCTCAGCATTCTGACATCCTTGTCAGAGGGCTGATAAAGACTTTGTTGTCTCATGTTCTTTCCTCTGTGGGGTATAAGTTAGAAGAAAGTCTGCAGTTTTACACTCACAATGTCAAAGAGCTTCTGCCTTTTTTCTTTCTGGAAGAAATAAAAGAAATTTGGATTAATTTGGGGAAAACAAAAGATCTTAATTTGTACTTTATGGTTTGGTATTTAGTGGTTAGATGTTTGTATTCTAATGTTGTTTTGAAACTCAAAAGCCAATTATTGATACTTCCCTTGGATTATTTTAAACCCTTCCCGGTCCATAGAAAAGGATAAGAATCTGTACTGCATCAGTTTTTGTTATACATTACAATTTTCATTTTAATGAAAGTGAAATGATAGGTGCTTATTGATTGATGTAATTTGGAGCCAAACTCCTTACAATCAGAATGGAAAACAGCAATGAAAATAGAAAAATAACAACAATTAGAGACTCAGTGAAATAATCCCAGCCTTAACAAATTTTCCTGCCTTAAGCAACAAGTAGTAGCCAAATATGATGTTCATTAGCAAGTGTTTTCCTACCTTCCCTTCTTCCTTCCCTGCTTTTAACAATTCCATCCAACAAATTCATCCCTCAAAACTTCCACAATCCGGCCTGCCAAATAAAAATCTTTAGCAAGTTTTTACTTATTCTAATCAAGCTCTAGCTCCTTCTCTAAATTAACGATACTATGAAAGACAAGACACCGATATGTTTGTGTCTGTTTTTTTGCAACTTGTAATTACTACTTGATTGTTTGAAAATCCTTAAAACAAGTTAATACATAAACACTAGAAAGAATACTAAACCGAACAATGTAAAACATGTGCTTTTAAAATCTCCAAAAATTGCAACATTTTATGTACGATACATGCTCCTGCTAATCATCCTTAACAATTAAAGAATTTTTTGCCTAGAGGTATATATATTTTTATATGGGAAATGCTTGCTGAAGCTTGTCTTCATTTCAATTTACTACAAATTTTAGCCAACATTTTAGAACACCATGTTGTAAAAGTATAGGGTGCGTGCCAGATTAGGGTGCATCATTGGAAGATGAAAAACAGGTACCTTTACTCATAAATTACAGACGGCTTTTCCTTCAGTATTATCAAGGTTCAAATTATAGACAAAAGAATCCACTATGCTACCATCAAGTTACAGTGGGCTAACCCCACTATATTACAGAGGACTTTTCAAGGCCGTCGGTGAAATTTACAGACTGCGGATTTCCAGAGGGATAATGAGCTAGCCGTCTGTAATTACAGTGGGTGTATCCTAATACTTGTTCATGTTCATTCTTTCATTTTCTTAGTTCTTTTGCACTCCAGATAAAAACTAAAAATTAATGACGCATTAACAAATTGAGATTTTTACTTAAAAAAACAAATTGAGATTTTCAAGACAAGCAAAGTTGTTTGTATATATTTGACCTGTTACGGTAAAAATGGCAAAACTTCAACTACAATCTCTGTTACGCATTAAGCAAATTTTGGGATTTTCAATGCAAGCTAAGTTGTTTGTAGTTGTACTGACCTGTTATGGTAAAATTGGCAAAACTTCGTCTACAATCTCTGTTAGTGATAATATCAATGTATAAAAAAATGTTAATTATAGAAGTAAGGATGGAGTATTTGAGGATTTTAAGTAGAAGAGAGATCAATTTTGCATAATTTTAAAATGGAGGAACATATAAGTATATATATAGGCTTAAAATGATGTGGCGAGACTTGCAAACACCAATGGTTTAACTATAAGCCAGCCATCCATCCATAGATGAAACATTTCTTTGAAATTTTTTTTTCTTCCCTGTATTTTTTTTTTTTTTTTTGCTTTTACTAGACATCCTTTGTAATCCAATAACTTGCCCTTTATCCCCCGAGGTAAAGGTCCATGCATTTGAAGTTAGCTTTCTCTAAAATAATCTAATCTAAACACAGATATAATTTTTAAGATATCAAATTTGACTAACCTTTGTAATGCTCTAGCGTATACTCCTTTTGGAGCTTAATGGTAAGAGCAACTTTAAAAGGCTAAATAGCCTATAAAGACAAGATTTTTGCATTTCTCTTTCATACATGGACTTGTGTTCTCTTTCTAAAGATATTGTGTTTTTTTTTTTCCTCTCTCTCTCTCTCAATAAGAACAGTTTTATATTAATAATGAAGTACAAATTATTTAAAGTTAAATCTGAATGCGAACTCACAGGAAGTTCATGTTATCTTTTCAAATGTTTTCTCTTTCAGACTTATAATTTGTTTTCCTATATTATTGCATATCCATGAGAAGTGTCAAGATTGGAAGACATGATGAATATATACATGTAATAGTATACAAATATTGCTGATATGGAATCTTGAACGAATATGCATAATAATGGAGTTTGACATTTTATAAATTTTATAATATAAATTTTAATTTTTTTTATAATATGAATGTTATCGTTTCATGTGTTTTCTCTTCCAGGTTTGTAATTTATCTTTTTTTATATACATATTATTGCATATCTATAAGAAATATCAAGATGGGATGAGAGGATGAATATTTACATTTATACTATATAGATATTGCTGATATTGAATCTTGAAGCAAATATACATGATGATGAAGTTTGATTTATACATTTTATAATAAAAATTTTATTTTTAAGAGATCAAGTAGACGCATGATCATGCAGGTTTATCCCTTGTTGGTTTAGATTTCACACCATAAATACAGATATATTTTTCGGCTTTGATTCTTGAGCTATGAATTAAGATCCAAATATTAGTGGTTTAGACACAATAACTGCCAGAAGTACAGTAGGTATAGTCATAGATCTATGCAGTGATAGAGGGGAACAGATCATACTTCTTCAAGGCAATCAGATAAGAGTGAGACAGTTGATTTAGACGTTGGGAATCCAATTTGATGGTATGACCTATGCAGTCCCTATAGACAGCAAAAAGTTCATTAAAAACAGAAGCCTCAGTAACCCACAAACAAGCATTGATGAAAGAACCAAATTTGGACACAACCATTTCAGCTAGTTTCTGTAGTACAGAAACTAGCTGAAATGGTTGTGTCCAAATTTGGTTCTTTCATCAATGCTTGTTTGTGGGTTACTGAGGCTTCTGTAGCTGTAACAAATCAGAAGAATTTTAAGTAAATAAGGCTTGTCTGCAGAAGGACAACAGTGCCTACATGTTTGAAAACATCCTTATCGATGAAAATGAAGGTGAATTCTGAATATGAAGTTACAACTTACAACCACATAAAAAAATGTTCATTTTAACATTTTCCAAATAGTGTAAATTAACCTTTATATAAATCCCTCAGTTCACAAAATTATACTATAGCTCGGATAATAACCCAAAAGAAGCCAATCCATAAGAAATAAAGATCACCATTGATTACTTACAATGAGTAGCAAATGATTAACCAATTTATTCTCATGCACTCATAAAAAAGCATTATTAAGCCATGATATGATTCTTTTTTCAGCAAGTCCTTTACTAAAAGAAATTTAAATAACTGGCATTCATTTCATTGCATGATTTTCTAGTTTTTTTTATTAAAAAAATGCTGAACAGCCTAAAGCTAAAACACAAAATTAAAAGACTGATAGTTAACTAGAGAGATGCACCAACTCTATGGAATTGGAAGTTGAGTGTATTAATTACATAGAAAGAAATCAAACTAACAAGTAGAAATGTCAAAAATAGACATCAGAAAATCAGTTCAAATTCAAACATCTTTAAAATTATAAATGTTTCTGTTTGTCATTCTTTACTCTTTAGTATCAGAAAAATTCATCACATTCTGAAATGGCAATAAAAAAATATTCCTTAAGCAAAAGCTATCATGTATGAAAGGCTTCAGAAAAGAATTACATATGCAATATTTTTAATAGAGTCAAGCTAAGCTGTCCAATATGTAACTAGTTGATTATATAATCTCCATTACTATGGGTTTTTCCTTCCACAGGGAGCAATACAAACATCTTACCACTGTACAAATTACGATCTTTTGTTTTCCCGAAATTAAAGTACAAATCATATTCTCCATGTGTCATCTTGCATTGACATACCCACAACAATATAAATAAAATAATATTGAGTATTTTTATATTGGAAATTCACACAAATGTTTTTATCAGTGAGAATTTTAGACCACGTTTCACAATAAATTTTTACTTTCATGTTTCACCACCAATGTCTCTCCTACAGCATTAAAGAGGATTTTTACTTTGATTACCAGAACCAATACACACTCTCGATTGGAAATTTTGTGGTCCAAAGATAAAATAAATAAAATGTCTTGGACTAACTTTTTTTCACCTATATATGCATAAAAAATACAAGATGAAGGTTTGGTTTTTATTAGATGAACGCATATGGTTGCTGTGTCATTACTCAAAAAATTGAATAGTTGGAGTTAAAATTAGTTTATAAAAATGGTAGCAAATGACACGGTATCAAAGTTAATTAACATTGAGGATATATAAAAACCTATTTTAATATGCAGTAGTCACAATTTTCATTTTCTGTTACAACCAATCATAGCACAAAGTCTTATTTCAATTAACAGAATATCTTTATTCTGAAGTAAATGTGACAGCCATCACCAAAGGTTTCGGTTTCTCATTCTGAGCTCATGTGACAGGCAAAGGATGATATGGAAAAGGAACCAAGAATAGATCATCTAATTTTCTTATAGTTGTGACTCCAAAATCCTCACTCATGTCCAGTTCTCCACTTCTCATTCTACTTAGAAGCTTCCAATCAAAGTGGTACAACAACATTGCAAGGGCTAGTTCCACAGCTCTCAAAGCAAATGTGCTTCCTACACATATCCTTCTTCCAGCACCAAAAGGAATGAACTCAAAGTTACTCCCTTTTTAGTCAATAGTGCTATCAATGAACCTCTCAGGATAAAACCTCTCTAATTCAGTCCAATAGTTTGGATTGATGAAAAATTAATTCTTAAATACTTATGGTGAAAACCATCACCCAATAAAATCCTAGAAGCATCATATTGAATCATCAGAAAATCTCAAACAAATAAAGCGTATATGTTTCCATTGCAGCAATGATTTATCTTTATTCTTCTAGCATTTAGTTTTTCCTTATGAGTTTTAGTTTTTCTCAGTCAAATTACACCTTAGAGGGTATTCTTTGTAGATGAGAAAGAAAGAAAACTGAAACTTGATTTGACCTATTAGAGACCATAATCCTATATATAGTGTTTTTCTTTATTATCGAGCCAGTAAGCTCTCATTATACATAATTGGTCAAACACTGGTATCCACTCATTTATCTCATACTTACTTAGGAGTCTATTTGAGCATATTTAATTGACCACTTTAATTTACCCAATATATATTAAATAGCATAGTAGTAAAGTTGTGTGTTGGTGACTTGTTGGTCATGAGTTTGAGTCCAGAAACAGTCTCTTTGCATATATAAGGGTAAGACTGCGTACAATATCCCTCCACCTTACCTGCGCATAGCGTGGAGCCTCTGGGCAATGCGGTTTGTAATTTTTTTATATATTAAATAGCACAATGTAATTATTAATACAATTATGTAGCACATAATAACGTCAGAAAATTTAATTTCCTAACATGGATCTCTTCCAATTGCCAAGACATTGATTATGACCTTGGTTTTGGCTGGTATGTGACAACCATGTATATCACATGTTTGACCACATTCTCTTGGCAGCAAAAGAGGAGCTGGAGGGTGCAACCTCAAGGTCTCTTTCACAATTAGTTTCAAATATTTGAGTTCATTGATGCAATCTTCATCAACCCTTGCTTTCATATTGCATACCTCTCTCACCTCAGTTTGTGCTTTCTTCATTACTGTTGGATTCTTTACAATTTCAACCATTGCCCAATCTGTGGTTGTTGCTGTTGTCTCACCTCCAGCAGCAAAAATGTCCTGAAAAATAATTAATCAATAAGATTAAGATAGTGCAAGGATGTCCAAAGAGATAATTAAAAGAGAAAGACAACCTACTTGCTGCAAGGAATATGTGGCAAATATTTTACTACTTCAAATATCTTACAAGTGGAAAATAAGATATAAAGGGGGCAATTTTGAACATTTAGGATCTCTGTTTGATTCCCTTCTCACTTTTTTCTTTTAAAACCTATGTTTTAAAATTAATTTTATGACATTCAGCAATCAATTCCTTATCCAAAATCTATTAAGTTAGGAAAATTGTTTCTAAAACAAGTGTTTAAAAACCAACAAACAGAAAAAACTAGCAGATAGTTTCTCATTAACTTCTTCTTCTGTTTCGTGATCCTAGCTCAAAAGTGTGAGCCATCTTGAGTGTCATTGCTTGAGGCATGAACTTGGTGCGAGTGTCTATTTTCTTTGTTCTTTTCAATCTAAAAGTCGTTTTTCAAACTGGAAATCAAGCACAACTTTATCTTATTAATTCCACTTTAATAGCTAGTTTCTGCAAAGATTATGTTCATCATCAAATGTATTTCCAAGAGGTTATGATATGATATATCCATACCAGAATCATGGCCTTGATGTTGTTTCTAGTTAAGGAAAACTCCTGCTTGCTACTATCCTCATATTGTATGAGAACATCCACAAGATCTTCTGTTCCACTTTGGTCATCTCTGGCTTTCGAATTTGCCTCTTTATGCTCATTGATGATGTTTTCCATTATCTGATCAGCCTGCTGATGCAACCTCTCAAGCTTATGCCTCAAGCCAGTGAGAAGTTGAAGCCAAGAGGTTGAAGGAAACAAATCTTCAATGCCAAAACCTGCAGCAAGTTTTGATTTTTTTTAACCACTGATATAAATTTTTCTTGGTCTTTGCAATTCTTGCCAAAGGCAGCCCTTGAAGCAATTGTGTAAATTGATGTAAGTACTGCTTCAGTGAGGTTGATGGGGGATCCTTTCTTTGAATCAATCCATTTGACAAGATTGAAGAGCTCATCTTCTCTAATTGGCTGGAATGAGTTGACGCGTTTTAGGCTTAAGCTCCAATGTGCAAATTTTTCTTAGCTGCCTCCAATAATTTCCATAGCGAGCAAAAGCTATACCTGCGGAGAATTGTAAGACATCATTTCAATAGCTAGGACTTTAGGCCTTGTGGCAAAGTTAATGTTATGGGTTTTCATCACTTCCCTAGCACACTCGGGATGAAATGACAATAGTTGAAATCTCTCCAAGTTGAAGATGCATCACGGGTCCATATTTTATGGCCAGGTCTCTTAATTTTCTATGGGGTTGAGAGCATAGCAGATTGTATATATTTCCTATAATAGGTAGCTTCCTAGGACCATAGGGTATTTTACAAGTTGTGTCATCAGTTTTCTTGGGTTTCTTTCTTGTTTTTTGTACTATAAGGGTTGTGAAGGCAAAGGAAATAAGAACCAAAAAGTAGAAGAATAATAGAGCCATGGATAATAACTAAAAAGTAGCAGAGTTGTAATACAAGTCTGATCCTACTGATGTCTATTTATATACACATGGCTCAGTATTTTGCTTGGTGACTACTTGTTAACTTTTCTTTTTGGTTAGAACACTGTATATCATCATCTTCAGATTTTCCTATATTTAGAATGTTTTGTTCCATGTTTGATTTCTTTTATATGGAAGCTTTTGCTACTTTAAATTGAAAACTAGCTAGTCCAGTTTAGTTCAATAAAAGGGCTATCTTTATTTCAAAAGAAGAGAAATGGTCATTTTCAAGACTAAAACATTATCCTTCTATTGGGAGCATCTTATTTTATAGAGTAACAATACACAAACATCTTCCTATTTTAAACATTCCTCCAACACTTCTTATTTCTCTCTCTCTAGGTGTCAAATAACATATTGAATGTTAATGTAACAATTTTCTGTAGGGGTGTTCGTGGGTACGGGTCACCCGTGAACCCGAACCGATCCGAACAGTTTGGCTTGGGTCATTTATATATTTTGGTCAAAACCGAACCGAACCGATCAAAACCGTTTATGTACGGGTTGGGTCACGGGTTTAGATTTACAGATCCGTTGATCCGATGACCCGATCCATGAACCCGTAATAATAATATAAATTTTATTATATATATATATATATTAAAAATTAAAAAAATAATTTGACAATAAAAGAAGATATGATATTGTAAATGTTTAAGATTGCATTCAAAAATAAGATAGGATATTTTTTAATATTGCATTAAAAAAAAGGATAGAATATTTTTAAGATTGCATTGCATAATATAATAAAATATCTTTAAGATTGCATTGGATAATATGATAGAATATATTTAGGATTGCATTCAAAAATTGGTTAAAATCATATCTTTAA
>PYAF01004258.1:288499-321000 GCA_007407185.1 Glycine tomentella | reverse complement strand
TCACAAATCTTTTGTTTTAATTTATATTATAAGTCTATTTTATAATATTATGTTGATGGTATTAAATGAATCAATTTTACTACTTTCATACATTTGATAATATTGTGTTAATTGTATGAGATATTTGAAAGAATCGTGATATAAAATAGTAGTTCTAAAAAAAAATTTAAATGGGTAACCCGGTGATCCGAACCGAACCAAACTGGTCATGAACGGGTTGGGTTGGGTTGGGTTTCAATTTTTTTTTTCTGAAAATCGAACCGAACCGATCAAATTTGATTGGGTTGGGTCCTAAATTTGGCCAAAACCGATCCGAACCGACCCGCGAACACACCTAATTTTCTGTTTCATAAGTTTAATTTTGATTGAATATTATCATCTTTAATAGTATGTATTAATTGTAAATCATCTTACGCATAACTTGTAAACTAACTATTATAAAAGTCGGTATTTTTTAATATAATAATCTATAATAAGATAACTTGTAAAAAACTTTTATGGTGTCAATATGTTTCAATTAAGTTATTATTTATGGGTTTAATTTTGATATTGCTAGTGTAAAACTTCTCACAATAGTAATCAATAAGAAATCACACTATATATTAAACAACAAATTTTAAAGTATTTTTAATTATAAATTACTAAAAGTCTACAACTTTTTAATCATATAACAATCCATAAAAAACCTTTCCACTATCACAGTGTTTTTCAATTAAATTATTATTTTATTAGTTACACTTCCATGTAAATATATTTACAGTATTTAGTTTCAAAATATTTTTTTTAGCTACGAAGCAAACAAAATAAAATGAAAAATCAGAAAAACAATAAAAAGAGTTTCAAATGGAATGACAATTAAGTTCATGCTTTCAGTTAATCAGAAAAATAATAACTTTTTTTTTTTGAAATGTACGTCTCTTCAGTTTCCTTCTCCATTGACTTGAACATAGTTCACATCGTCTGAAGACCAAGCACTTTTTTCTTTTTCATAGCAAGTCTTCATTTCATTTCCTTTGTGGTTTCCTCTGTTTCTGTCTGATTATAAAGGCATCAAAATGATTATTTGTTTTTAGAATAAAATACATTGAATATTATCTGGTAGAGTAGTATAATGCATATAATAAAATAGTCTTACATCAATCATTTATATGATAGATTAGTTTTTGTACTTATTGATATAAATATATTTCATGTGTGCTCATATTAGACACGCAATTATTCAATCTCAAGTTGGTATCAGAGCACTATATTCTGTGAACTTTTGCTTCCGCTAAAACCCTAAGCTCACTGCTTAGGTATGTCAAAACCCTAAGCATATTGTTTAAGTCTCCTTGCCGTGTGTCTCTTCGGCCGGCTTCTGCCATCATCGTCGGAATCATTGTTCACATCATTGGAATAACTATTCATGTCGTCGGAGCCACTGTTCACACCGCCGGATTTTTTACAATTTAATATTACAAAATTATTTACAATTTTTCAAATTCCAAAATAAAATTGAAAATTTCTATTAAAAATTAAAAAAATATTATATTAAAAATTATTTATATAAAAAATCCAAAAAATATTAGACAAAACCATATAAAAATTTAGAATATCGAAAAAATTACAAAGGCGTACGATATGTTCTTCAAATGGTCGAACTTTTGATAGAAATGTCCGATCGAGGTGTACGATATATCAAAACGCTCAAAATTAAGAGAAGTAATTAAAAAAATAAGTAATAGCATTAAATTAACTAATTAAATAATTTCAAAAGTAGAAAACAAGGAAATTTTTGGATGACTAAAGATTAAATCCTAATTTTGAGGTACTTAGAGGCATTTTTTGGAAAAAATAGTCAACCGAATCCCTTTTGGGATTTTTGTAGGGCTTCCTCTCTCAATTTCGAGCGTTTTGACATATCGTACGCCTCCATCGGACATTTCTATCGACCGTTTGAAGTTTATATGTAAAATATCACCACCGATGCATGGATGCGTGACACATGTCGCAATGGGGAGAGAGATGTCAGGCCCAAACTGGGCATGACCAGTCACGCATAATTTGGGCGTGTTTGACTGTCCCATATTTATAATTAGTTTAAAAACAGCTCCAAAATTGATAATTTTTTATTAAAAAAGTATCATTTAGGTTATTTTGCCTGCTATAATAGTGTAAGGGGTATTCATTGTAATTGAGCCTTAATTCAGTGGATCTCAATGTAATCTGTCTAAAATTTATTAGAAGGATTGCTCTAAAATTTAATAACTATCACAAGTTCTGCAATTTTCTAAGCAGTACGATTTTGCTTTGGAGTTTATAAAACTAAATGTTTGTCACTTGATGAACTACCTCAACCACTATCTTGTATATAGAAATATATATCTTTGTTTCTAGTTTTTGGCCATGCTAACATCCTTGTCCATTTTTAATTGTTGTTGCTTTCATCCAATACATCATCAAAATGCATAATATATTGTAATCAGGAGATTACTAATGCCCAATAATTGATGATGAACGTTCTACAATCTATAAGAGTAGCAAACACAGTTTCATCAGTAAAACTGAAGGCCTTGATCTAAGTTCTGTTTCCACCATGGATCTTCAAACCATTTACTTCACATCCATTTTATCCATCTTCATTTTTATGTTTATGGCACACAAAATAATGAAAAAGAAATCAGCCTCAACTCCAAATTTACCACCAGGGCCATGGAAGCTACCTATCATAGGGAACATACACAACGTTGTTGGCTCACTTCCCCATCGTCGGCTAAGAGATTTATCAGCAAAATATGGACCCTTGATGCATCTGAAGCTTGGAGAGGTTTCTACCATTGTGGTTTCATCCCCTGAGTATGCTAAAGAGGTGTTAAACACCCATGATCTCATCTTTTCATCAAGGCCTCCAATACTAGCTTCAAAGATAATGTCTTATGATTCTAAGGGTATGTCTTTTGCACCTTATGGTGATTATTGGAGACTGCTAAGGAAGATTTGTACATCAGAGCTATTAAGCTCAAAACGCGTCCAATCTTTCCAACCAATCCGAGGGGAAGAGCTCACTAACTTCATCAAAAGGATTGCTTCAAAAGAAGGGTCAGCCATCAATCTCACCAACGAAGTGCTTACAACAGTATCTACAATTGTTTCAAGGACAGCCCTTGGCAACAAGTGTAGGGACCATCAAAAATTCATATCAGCTGTAAGGGAAGCCACAGAGGCTGCTGGAGGTTTTGACTTGGGAGATTTGTACCCTTCTGCTGAATGGCTTCAACACATCTCAGGGCTGAAGCCTAAGCTTGAGAAGTATCATCAACAAGCCGACCGGATAATGCAAAGCATCATCAATGAACATAGAGAGGCTAAGTCAAGTGCCACACAAGGCCAGGGTGAAGAAGTGGTGGATGATCTTGTAGACGTGCTCATGAAGGAGGAGTTTGGCTTAAGTGACAATAGTATCAAGGCTGTGATTTTGGTAAGAGTATTGACGTCTTCCATCAGTGTTATTTGCTTAGTAGAAAGTGATGAACAATTCACATCTTCCTTATGGTAAACCAATAGCTTGTTGTTTCCTTACTTTTTATTAACTTGCTGTTGTGTGCTAATAACTTCTGAAAAAGTGTTAATTAACTTTTACACTATATTGAGAAAATTTATCATCACAAAGATCTAAATTATTAAGAAGCAAAACTAATTTGCCACTTGACACAAGTATAGCAATTCCAAATAAGAATAGAATAACAAGTCTTATCAATAAACACTTATAGGAAAAAAAAATATAAAGGAAAAATAAACTAACTTTCTCTTGTAGGCTAAAATGAGCTTTGAAAAATCTAATTTGTAGAAGTTCTATCATATTAGTGTCTCCATAAAGTTGATTTTAACTTATGCATATAAGTTATTTTTAGCTTATGGAAGAAGTTTATTTCATTTTGTGTTCTTATTTTATCTTCTTATAAATACTTATAAAGAAGTTTATCCAAATGGAACCTTAGCCACCTACACGATACATCAATTTACACTTGGAATAGAACAAGCAAACCTGAAATATATTTTCAAATTCCAAAGCACAAAGTTTTGTATAATGATCTTTCTGTATACTAGGTTTACATCTCTAACTTACAATAAGTCCTATGCTGCCCACTTGTATTGGATTAATTACTTACACTTATTGGTGGATTCTGCTATTATTTGGGTTTGATTTTATTTCCATGTGTATTTCTTCCATTGCAAATTAACTTGCAATGAATGATGGTATTCCTTCAAATTTTTATATGACAACATCTTGATGTCATGATTTTGAAGGATATGTTTGGAGGTGGAACTCAGACATCATCTACTACCATTACATGGGCAATGGCAGAGATGATAAAAAATCCAAGAGTAATGAAGAAGGTACATGCTGAGGTAAGAGAGGTGTTTGGTGGTAAAGTAGGACACCCCAATGAAAGTGACATGGAGAATCTAAAATATTTGAAATCTGTTGTGAAAGAGACATTGAGACTGCACCCTCCTGGTCCCCTTTTGCTTCCAAGACAATGTGGACAAGATTGTCAGATCAATGGTTATCACATACCAATCAAAAGCAAGGTCATAGTCAATGCTTGGGCAATTGGAAGAGATCCAAATCATTGGAGTGAAGCTGAGAGGTTTTATCCTGAGAGGTTCATTGGAAGTTCTGTTGACTACAAAGGCAATAGTTTTGAGTACATACCATTTGGTGCTGGAAGAAGAATATGCCCTGGCCTCACGTTTGGCTTGACCAATGTTGAGTTTCCACTTGCATTTCTAATGTATCATTTTGATTGGAAACTTCCCAATGGAATGAAGAATGAAGATTTGGACATGACTGAGGCTTTTGGAGTATCAGCTCGTAGAAAAGATGACTTGTGCCTCATTCCTATCACTTTCCATCCTTAGCCTACACAAGCTTCACAGTAATTAGTAAAAATAAAAGAGTTGAGAATAAAGAAAACTTGATATCTATAGTATATTTGTATTGATGTTTGATCAGCATGTTCTTTACTGAGTTAAAATAAAGAAAAGTGTATATTGGGATATCAAGACGGGCGTTGACAGATCGGTTTGGAGGGAAAAAAATATTTGATCCAATTATTTTAATTTTCTTCAATAATCATCTAATTAATTTAATTTTAAAATAAAATTCAATGCAATTTAATTTATTTTGATTTAGATTATAAAAAATTATTAGGTTGGTTTTTTATTTTTAAAGAAGTCTTAAATATTAAAATAACTCATGAAATACACAACTTTTTTTAAGAGGAAATTCAAAAGTTAATGCACCATCATTTCCATCAAATATATATCACATGCCGTACATAAGTACAACTTATAATAATAAGAGGAAATTAAATTATGTATTTGAAAATGTAAAATAATTTTACTATATATTAATATAAACATATTTTCTAATGATTTATATTTGTCTGCTTTTTTTTGTGAGATATTTGTCTACTTGATGAAAGCGATTTTATTTTACTAAAATGGATGACAAGGATTATAGTTTTTATTTATTGAAAGACAAGGAATGTAGTTGCTTTGTTTCTTTCTTTATATCCTATGTATCCAAAAAAAAAAAATTGGATGACAAGAATATAAGAAATAGTGATGAAAATGATGCATTAGATTACGCTATATTTTGAATGGAATATTGCTTCATGTAGATTTGGAATGCTTCGGAAAAGTCTTGTTTAACATAAAACTATTAATGTATGAGTACAAATATATAAGATTTTTTTTTTTACACTTACATAGTAAAAAAATAAGATATGAGATGATGCATTTATTAATAGGCTAAAATATGTTTTAAGTTCATCATAAATTAACAAATTCTGTATTTGTTTTCTGATAAAAAAAAAACCGTACCTAGAGTTCTTAATTAAACAATAACTTTTATAAATTAGTGGATTTTGTAATTGTTTTTTAATAAAAAAATCATTTGTAACTATTTTCTTGGTAATTAATTTCTTATGATTGAGTAACATATCAATGCATTACTGAATAAGTATGTGTTTTGCATTGGTGTTGTACAATTAGCGACGAAAACAAAGTTCATGAATCAAGATGAACAGGTTATAATGAAATAAACAGCCACAAAGTCAAGACATGTATAGAGATAGAGAGAGAAAAAGATTTACTCTCATCAGCCACCTGGCAAGACCAGCAATTAAAGTTTGAATTTACAACTTTGGATTCCTAACCTACAATCCCTTAAATTCCACATGGGGAAAGACAGCTTCATAATAGTATTCATCTATTTTTATTTTTATTTTAGAAAATAAACGTTGCCCTCTTCCATATCAATCTATGTTCACAAATTCGCACACTAATATTATGCTTGGTTGGATGGAAGGAAAATAAAGAAGAAAAGAAAATTTTAAAATTTGAATTAGAAAAAAAAATGAGATAAAGAAAAGATTTAAATTTTTGTATTAAAAAATATTTTTTCCTTTCATTTTCTCTCCAAGCATAAAAAAAATGTTTCGTTAATCATGTTTTATTTTTTCTCTATTTTCTTTCCTTCCATTTTCTCTTCTACCAAACTAACTATGTTCTCCAATCAGAAACCTGAGGTGGTATCTTGTTTTCCTTCACAAAGTCACAACCATGGACTTAGGTCTCCAAAATATTCCCTCGCTTGCAATCATACCCTTCTTCCGCTTCTTGTTCACAGTGTTTAGCATACTTTGGAGAACATAAACCAACCCTTTAAACTCCAAGTTACCACTAGGACCACCAAAATTTCCCCTTATAGGAAACTTGCACCAGCTTGGTGCAATGCCTCATCATGGCCCAACAAAAATATCACACCAATGTGGTCCTCTCATGCACATAAAACTTGGTGCACTTTCCACCATAGTGGTGCCTTTACCTGAAAATGGCCAAGGAAGTAATGAAGACACATGGCATCATTTTTGCAAATAGGCCTTATCTTCTTGCAGCATATGTCATATCTTATGGTTCCAAGGGCATGAGTTTCTCCCCTTATGGAAGTTATTGGAGGCAGGGGCGGACGCACTTTAGTGATTGGGGGGGCAGTGCCCCCCTTAAATTCTCAAGAAGTCCAGTGGTTACTTAGGCAGAGATGGATCTACATTTAAAAATGTTATTTTTTGGGTAATTTTTTTATAATAATAAAATAAAGTAAAATAAAAAAATAATTTAGACGTTTATACTAGGGAAAAAGGAAAAGTATGGAAAAAGAACAATAAAAAAGATGAAAAATAAGAGAGTGAGTGTGGGTCTGTAGTTTGTAATTTTCATGAATGCAGTGGTCATATTTTTATTATTTTTAAGCATTGGTCACATGTTAATTTTGTCATTTTTTTCCTTTTTGAATGATATCATTTTTCACACTAATGGTTTATTCCTTTAAATTTTCTTTAAAAAAAATTTCGGGGACGCTACCTCGAACCCCCGACACTAGTGCCCTCCTTAATTTTTTTCATGGATCTGCCGCCCCTGATTGGAGGCAGATGAGAAAGATTTGCACCTTTGAGCTGCTAATTCCAAAGTGTGTCGAATTGTTTCAGGCAATTAGGGTAGAGGAGGCATCAAATCTTGTTAGAGAGATAGGTTTGGTGATGGGTGATCCATCAATCTCACTAGGATGATCAATTCTTTCTCCTACGGCTTAACATCGCGCGGGCCTTTGGGGGAAAATCCAAAGATCAAGAAGCTTTCATAGCTGTTATGAAAGATGTCTTGAAGGTTGTTGTTGTTTCATTAAATTTTTATTACAACTATAATTTATAAGAGACAATGCAACTATTTTTTGGTAATATTTATCAATAGGAATATAATAAAAATCGAACTTATGGATATTCGTCCGACCCTCCTAACTTTGATAGGAAAAATTCGCTTTGAACATGATCGGGTCAGGATTGGATTTCCCCCAACTTAGGAAACGGGATCGAATTCAGGTATGTCACTTTTTGTCTCACCCATGCATGTATATAATTACTAATAATATAATTATACATTTATATATAACATATGTAATTATTAATTATTAATTATATAATTAAGTGATTATTTCTTATTTTATTTTTATACTATATATTTACATATAGAATGATTATTTTAATAGTTAAACAAATAATACTATAATTATAATATTAATTAAAAATATAATTAAAATTATACATTCAACTTAAAATATCATTTAATTCTTAAATATCTTTACATTATTTATTTTTAATGTTTTAAAATGTAATTTTTAAGTCCTTTCGACATAAGCTACTAATGATATGCTTTTATTGCTTAGAAAGAAACAAGACTTATTTAGAAATATGTAGGGAATTGAAGGTGCAGAACATTGGCCTACAACAAAAGTTTGTTAATTCTCAAGCCTATCTAAATACACACAAAAAGAAAGTAGAAGGAAAACGTCAACCATGATGAATTTTTGTGTCAAAGTGGATATAGCATAAGTTGTATTATGACTTCAACAATGATTCTGGAGGTAGTTTAAGACAATAGATACATATCATGAGCTATGCATGATGTAGAATTTGTCAAAAAGATGCATTACTCAATACAACAAGTGAAAAATATAAGTGTCTACAGCAGTTTAAGATACAAAAACCAAAAATAATGAAGATCAATGTCATGCTACAGTGTATTGATGCACTGTCAGGATAGACTCTCTCTCTCTCTCTCTCTTCATGTAACATATGTATTTGGATTAGAAGAGAATTAAGTCTTACATTAACATACATCAAAGCCTTGAAAAGAAAAGAAAAAAGTCTTTTATGTCTATAGTGATCCTTAGACTCTCATCACTTTTACTTGGACATGGATATCGAGTTTTCAACAAATGTCTGATACAACTTAATATGTAGTTTGTTTTTTCAGTTTTAATTAATAATGTTTATTTCATAAATTCGAAATTAGCTCATACACTCGGACAAAATTATATTCGATCTAACAATAAGAAAATATATGTATAATAGTAATAAAAAAAGGAGAATAATTATTAATATGTCTCAAATTAAAAGACTTATAAAAAAATATCTCATAATTAAAGTTATCAATTTCTTATTAGTGTAAGTTTATCTCATAGACAAAATTTAAAATAATTATAAATAATATTTAATTTCTCAAATCAATTATAACCAAATCAATATAAAAGAAAGAATAATAAAGTCATTTACTTACAAAAATATTTATAACATTAAAATAATAATAATAATAATAATAATAATACATTATAAAAGGAAAGAATATTAAAAAAGAATTAAATAACATCGAATATTTTATTTTAAAAAAGGAAAAAAATAATATAATTATTCAATGATGAAGACTATAAAAGAAAAAAGTATTAATAAAAAGTATTATATTTGTCTAAAAAGAGAAACAAATGTCATTAAATAAATAAAATAGATAACTAATATTTAAATATTATAATTTCTATAATAGAAGTCTTTAAAAATAATTTCAATCCCTGACTTCTTAAAATTTCCAACCAAGTTCACTCTTTACAAATCTCAGCTACTCATTATAATAGTACCAAATCTAACGGCTCACAATTATTTTGTGTAAGATACAATACCTATTGTACTTGTGCATGTAAAAATCCGTCTGCCAAACTATAAAAGTCAAAAGAGCTTATAACTCCTCAAACATAATGAAAAAAGTGAAATAATAATATTGACAACCACTAAATTTAAGAAACAATAAATCCATTTTACTAATTTTTTAATTTTCTCGAGACAAACTTATTTGTTTTTGTTTTAATTAAGGTCAAAGAAACAGCTCGTCAAAAGGTAAATGAGAAGATCCAACGAATGGATCAAGTATGTGTTTAAGATTGTAGAATGATGAATATATAATATGTATACATGAGCATCATCGTCATTGACAAGGAACAGTTGAAATAAATTTAGTAAGACATTTGAATATTGTAATCTCTAACAATAACATCTTCTCGAAGAGTAATCGATAATGTATTTTATTTTCTCAGTTTAGAATATATATATATATATATATATATATATATATATGTATATTATTAGAGTTAGGAATATCTGTCATATACGGGACTAACTCTTGTAGAGATTTTTCTATACACAAAATTTGAATCTACGTCATTGCTTAATGAGAATTAAACATATAACCAATTACTCGTTAGCTTATAATGGTTCATTGGTTCATATATTTGTCATACGTACGAAAGTTTTTTTTCTTAATAAAAAAATAGATTACAAAAGATTAAAAAAAAATAGTAACCCGAAATAGGTTCATTATTACTTTTAAAAAAAAGAAATTTGTATAAGAAAAATGATTATACATTTATAATATAATTTTTTTTACACTTTCATCATAACTCATAACTCATTATATATGTTAATTAGTTTATTAACTTTTATGATAATTATTTTAAAATCCATATTAATGACAAATTATAATTGAATCACAATATAAAAGTATTTTATATTATTATATATTAAATTCAATTTATATATATATATATATATATATATATATATACTTCAATGACTTTTTAATTAATCTTCTTAATGAACCTCTTCAAGACTGATGTGTTGGATCTGCAATTAAAGTGTAGTTGGTTTGAAGAAAAAAAAATGTGAAATTCACATTTTTATCCTTCACTTTAATTCAAAATTTTTATTTTTCTTTTTTTCTTTTTCCATTCTACCAAGCGAATCCTAGAAACTAAAAAAAAAAAGTTTAAAACTGCAGCCAAGAGATTGAAAAACTTGAAGTGGTTCAGGAGAATAAACCACATTCTCAAAGTCAAAGCTTCAGATCAAGTTAAGACCAGTTTTGGTGGCGAATAATTCCTTGTACTAACAGGGCGTAGGTTACCATCGCACACAAATCCCGCTAATTAAACTATTGACCCAAAGGACAAGTCTAATGTGAAGTTTCATTTTTGGGCTCCATCGATGAACCAATCTCTCACACCACAGGATATAATAATAAAATAATAGACCGTCGAGATTAATTACCGGTTATTGGGTGAGACGATTTTTTTAATTTATTTTTGATTTTTTTTGGAAAAAAAAAGAACGAAATGAACGCGAAACGGCTAGTGTTCTGAAACCCTCAATCGCAGAGGCCGGAGAAACCACGGCAACGACACAGGGAGGTTGATAAAACTAAATTTTGGAGTGTCTCCCTACGGCGTCGACAAATTGGTAATGAAGTATCTCTGCCTCAGTCTGTGCGTGGGAGAGTTTCTTCGTTGGGAGGAGGTCTTTATCAACCACCTTGAGGGCGAAGTGGGTGTCGTCGTAGTCGCGGAGGTGACAAAGGAAGACGCGGCTGAGGTTGCCAGAGCCGAGGTGGCAGAGGAGCTTGAGGTTGCAAAGGTGGAGGCGCCCGTTGAGGAGAGATTGACGGCGGCCTGGATGGCGAACCAATTAGGGTCAGCGCTCCGATGGGGATGACCGTTGATGACAGCGACAATGGTGTTTTTTGCGACAAAGAATGTGGAGAGACAGTCGTTGAAGTGAACGGAGATGCTCTGCAATATCGAGGTTGCTCAAAGATGTGGGTGCAGACGCTATGGGAATTGGGAAGAAAGAGAAAAAAAAAACAAACAAAAAAAATAATTTATTTTTTATTTAATTTTTAATTTTTTCCAATTACAAACTTATTATTACCTGTAAAATTGGGGCGTTCAGCCGTGAAGCCCAAAAATGAGACTTCACGATAGACTTGGCCTGACCCAAATGCTGGAATGCGCCATTGAATTATCACAATTCACAAGGGCCGTGTCAAAAACAATCCGGATATTAGGTTAAATTTTATGTTTGTTTTTTTTTTTTTTAAAATCTGCAAATAAAATATAGTATAAGAAAACAACGGTACCAGAGTGCAGAAGTACCAAAAGTACAAGGGCTTCTGAAACAATCACCGAATTAAGAAAGGGGTTATGATATATTTATACCCCATAAAACATTTTTTTTTTTTGAGAAAAAACGTAAACACTGAATAACCCGAGATTGATGAAGGCAGGAGCTGGAGAATAAAAAAACGAAATACTTTCTTCCTCCCTACTTATGAGAATATTTTTCAGAAACTTGTTTACTATTTTTATAAGATTATTTTTTAATTTTTAGATATATAAATTATTTTTCTTATATATTTTATTTTATTATTTTCTTTTCAAATATTAATACGAAAAAATTAAATAAATATAATGATAAAAAAAATAATAATTCTAAAATGATAATAATTAAAAAATTTAATATGATAATTAAACTAATTACTTTTAAAAAAATATAAATTAATTGAAATAACTTATAATTATCGCCCTTCTGTCGGCGCATTCGGCAACAATGTCAGACTTGAGGTGAAGATGTTTCAATAAGATCTGTGGAGACGGCAGATAATCATTCGGCGGCGGACGGGTGCATTTCTGTATCTTGGCGTTCGAGATTTTGCAAATCAATGATAGATTTTGTGTTGTATCCACAACACCGTGGAGATCCTCGGTCTATCTCTATTCTCTATACTATTAGATCTCGAGAATAACATACTTGAGTGTAAGAATCCACTCCAAATTTTTGTATCAAAGATATTCTTATAAATTAATTAAAAACTTACAAGTTATAAGTATGAGCTGAAAAGTTAAAATTAACTAAAATTTATATGTTAGTTGATTTTTTTTTGAAAATATTTAATAAAATTAATTGATAAATTAATTAATAATATAAAAACACATTTAATATTTTTAGTATTTTAATTTTGTTTCTAATAACTTATCATGTTAAAAAGTAAGAAAATGATCTTTTAAATTTGTATAAAAAAATGATAGAAATTTGGTAATTTTATTCACATAATTTAAAATACATTTTTAATTTTCTTAAAAAGTAAAAATAAATAAAATTTTAAAAATTAGATTTTTTAAAATTATATTTTTATGACTTAAAATAATTTATTAATAATATTATTTTAAAACAATAAACAAATAAATCTTTATAATTTTATCAAGCATTTATTTTTGTATTTTTTATGCAATTTATTTTCTATTTGTACAGGAAGAACTTAGATGTGTATATCTCTTATTTGCATGATTATGAAACATGTTACAAATAAGATCTTCTAACTATGATTGATAAAATTTATTTTCTTTTTATTGGAATTTCTATAATGACCCAGGGTAAAAAAACAAAAAAAAAAATAAATTCTGACGCGGTTAGCACTAGAGTTGGTGCGATTAGCGCCAAATGCACCTCAAAACTCTGGTTTCCGGCGCCATATTGGCGTCGTTAGCGCGGGACGCGAACATTGTCACTTAAAAACGACTTTTCTCTCTCATTTGGGGCATAAAACTTCATTTCTTCTTCCTTTTCTCTGCTTATGACATTGATGAACTAGAGAAGCTTCATAACTACTCAACCATTGACCAAAACCCTTCGCATCCAACATGAAAGTTGAAGGAAACTACTCAATGAGCTAGATTCCAACAGCAGTTTTCTTTGAAAACCATCAAGCAGAGAGATCAAGTTCTCCAGGGAACTTTACAAAGTTTGACTTTGAGGAGGAAAGAAAGCGTTTTAAGGACGTTCAAGCTTGGAGAAGCTGTCCTCTAGCTTTTCTTGTCGTTCTAGAGGTAAGAAACGCAAGTTTTACCGATTATTTGAAATTTGTTCTTGAGATGAATAGTGACCCATTTAAGTTAGAGCTGAAAGGGTCCTTTGGAAAAGTATGCTTGGGAAGTTGTTCTGATGAATGTTTAACCTTGAAGTATGAATTTTATGGGCTTTGGAATTTGGTTCTGAGTAATGTATGGGTAGGAAAAATGTTGGGTAGATTGATGATATTATGATATGTATGAGCCTTAGTGTTTTTACAGAATGTGTTCAGGAGACTATATAAACGGTGAAAAAGTGTTGAAGTAATCGTTTTAGCCACCTTGATAATCATTGAAATGTGGCATGTATAGAGTATTGAACTCTTTGAATTGACTTATGCAGAGTTTTAGGGAGACTCTAGGGCCTTGGTTAGGCCGAGATAGATCATATTGGGGGTCTATAAGTCACCAATTATGTGACTAGTCCTTATAATTTAGAAAGAGAAGTTTAAATGGAAAAGAATAGTGTTTCTTTTCATTCTAATGGTTGAGAACCCTTATTGATTATTTGAATGCCTTATGTAGGGCGTGATACAGAGGTTATTGGTGGTTGTGACCACGAAGCTAGGAGAACCGGTATAACACTTAGAGCAGGTAAGTTCTTTGTTCTTGGGGAGTTTTTCCCATTGACCATGTTCCACATACTCCGAGGGAGTGATGGTTATGTATGTCATGATGCATGTGTATTGAAATTGTGTGTTACTGCTTTTTATTGAGAACATGTATATGATGTACACTGTGATGATATGTGTGTGATTGATGAGATTCTTTGGTCAGTAGAATAGACTAAATATGGACTTCCCGAAGAGCCAAAGTCATATAGAACAACTCTTCATGGTCAATTACATATATGGATAAAAAACCTGAGAGAATGTGTCCTTCAGTGGATGATCTTCTCTCGGAAGAGCCATATACGGCTGAATAAAGTCCTGAGAGAATGTGCCCTTCCGTAGATGATCTTCTTCAGACAATGTTATATATGTTGTATGTTTGAGAGAATGTGCCCTTAAGTGGATGATCTTCTCTTGGAAGTGCAATATATGTATGAATAAAGTCCTAAGAGAATGTGTCTTTCAGTGGATGATCTTCCTCGGACAATAATATATATATATATATATATATATATATGCTATATTTGTGTTGCATTCCTGATGTTGGTAGCGCCCAGCGGAATGACACCTGTGTTGTGATATACATGTGATGTATTTTATGAGAGCCATGATGGCTAGATGGTGTGATGCCAATTTTGATGTTATATGTCATGGAAGTGAACTAGGGGGAGGAGAGACCTCCAAGAACCCTAAGTTTATTGAGATTTGTATTTCATCCCGTGTGTAGGATTATATTTTGCAGGTGATACTCAACGAGCGGTTGATGGATCCCAGGGCAAGAGGTCCAAGTAGGGATATGGTTATGTGTGAACCTTAGACATATGATTTTGAGAGCATGTTGGCTCATTGTTTTGTTATGCCTGTATTTTGTACTCCTGAGGGGAAGATGCATAGTTGGTGTACAGTATGTATACGTTGTATAGTATGTATATGTTGTATATCTTGAGAGATATTGATGTATGTTGAGAGGACAGAGTATAGGATACCTTATTTCGTACAACCATTATTGAGATATATGCATATGACTTATTTGGTCATCTAGTTGTATGATATGAGTATTTATCATACATAATGTAAAGATGGTTTTGTTTATGACGTATGATGACGTCATTTTGTTAATTGCTTCTGAATTAATTAGCTTTAATTAATTGTTGCACTTAACAACTGTAAATGAATGTTAATGAATCAGATGCATATGGGGCGTTATAATTTCTAACCTCTAGGAATAATATAATCATGATAAATGACAAATTAGTTGTTATCTGGGGTTGATAGATGATCTTTTTAGACAAAAAAAAAAAGATAAGAAGATTTTTAAATTGAATAAAAATTTCAAAAAAAAATAGTAAGAAAAAATTGAGAAAAATAGTTAATAAATAATTTATAAGTTAGTTTATTTTACATAAGTTAATTAAATAATTTTAAAAAAATTTATAAAATAACTTATAAAAAATAAGTTACTAAAATAAACATGTGTATTAAGATGAGTTCTAAGCTGCCCAAGTTAAATAGGTCTGGTACCTTTCACAAACTAATGTGAGCCATGAGATTTGGTGTTTTTAGAATGAATGGCTAAAATTTTAAAAAATTGAACATAAATAGTTTAAAGAAAAATGGGTTGGGGATTGTAAAAAGTAAAGTGGAAGTTATTGTGTCAGCATTTCTACATGCTAATTAAATAATAACTTTTAATAATAAAAGCAAATAAAATATGGTTAATTTCATATAAAATATGTTATAATTTATTTTTAATTAAAAGAAAATATAATTTAATTAACTAATTCCTAGCAAATAAGTTTTGCCAAATATTTATTGTTTTGTAAAACATGCCCTCTTGATTTCAGTCTCCCTAGCAAATAAGTTTTCTATCATTCTCTCAAGCACAAGACTTTGATTTTTATCATGTTCTTCATGTTTAGTTTTAAAAATCTGTTTTTTTTATTGTTTTCTTTTTATTTTCAAAGTAATTTAATCTTGACACACCTCTTTACAAGAAAGTGGTACAAGTGTTATTTTTCGAGAATCATGAGAAAAATAAAACTTGTTAGTAAAACCATCATGAATAACATGTTTATCAAATTGTCAAGGTCTTCCAAGCAAAATATGACCGGTCTCCATAGGCACAACATCACACAAAACATCATCCTTGTACTTACCAATACAAAAACTTACCATCACTTGTTGATTAACAACCAACTCATCATTCTCACTTAGCCATTGGAGCTTGTATGGGTGTGGATGAAGTTTGGTACTAAGCTTGAGTTTGCTCACCAAGCAAGTGCTTGCTACGTTAGTGTAACTTCCCCCATCTATGATCAAGGAGCACACTTGTCCTTGAATGATACATTTTGTATGGAAGATGTTTTCTCTTTGGCTCTGGTCATCAACCACAATCTTGTTTTCCAAGAGCCCCTTTACCATTAACAAGTCACCTTCCGGAGCATAAGCTTCACATTCATCTTCCTCTTCACTTGTAATTTCTTTTTTGGGGCATGAGTCACTAGAAATATGTCCATTATCCCTTAACACCATGACACGCTTATTAGGGCATTGTGAGGCGATGTGCCCATTGCCTAAGCACTTAAAACACTTAATGTTCTTGACTTTTTGAGTGACAGAAGAGGAAGCATTATTAGTAGAAACCAAAAGGACTAGAGTTTTTAGAAATTTTACCTTCCTTGGCCCATGCAGGTGGATCTTGTTTGCCTCTTTGGGTTGTCTATCTTTCTAACAGGAAAGTTTGAATCTTGAAGAAGGTTCTCAGTTAGAATACCTCATTTTGAGTTGTTGCTCAACTTTGATTGATGGACTAAATCCCCAAGCTCGATATAATGTTGTAGCACCACAACATCTTGTATCTCTCTATTGAGCCTATGTAAGAAGCACGCCATAACGACTTCCGGTTCTTCAACAACATTTGCTTGTATCATAGCAACCTCCGTCTCCTTATGATACTCATCCACACTTAGACTCCCTTGAGTGAGTCTTTGGAGCTTATTGTGAAGCTCCTTATGGTAATGGGGAAGAACATATCTTTTTCTCATCATTGCTTTCATCTCCCTCAAGTATTCACCGGTTCATCTCCTATTCTCCTTCTCTCCTTTTGTGGTGGGTCCCACCAAATTAGAGCATAGTCTGTAAATTCTATGGTTGTCAATTTCACCTTTTTGTCTTCTCTATAGTTATTGCAATACAAAAATTGCTTTATTTTCATCTCCCACTCCAAATAAATTTCAGAATCATTCCTCCCTTGAAATTTAGGTATTTTAATTAACCCCATCAAGTCCTTCATCCCTCTCATTTCTCCTCCTAGGTCTTTCTTCTCTATTATTTTCTTTACGCCTCCTTTCATTCCTTCGCATTAAGCCTCCTAAGACTCTCTCTCTCTCTCTCTCTCTCTCTCCATTTCCACTATCACTCCTTTGAGCGGAGGTTCTATACCTACGTCTTTCTCTTCTATCCATCCTCTCCTCCATCCTTCGATTTGCTCTAACATTTGAGCAAATTGATTGGTCAACTTGTCTAGGCGAGCTTGCATTGCATCAACTCTAGGAGTGAGATGGGTACTAGAACTACTAACCATCATATAGTAGCATAAGAAAAATATGAACAGGATCTCACCACTTTACTCACGTGTTTCACTCAGGAAATCACAACTCGTGTTTTCACCTTAGAAAATGACTTTTGATTTTAATGTAAATGCTCTTGCCTTTACCACTCAAATTTATCTTTAGGTTCTTAATAAGATCAGTCGCGTTTCAAAATCAAAAGTTTTTTTTATATAAAAAATTGTTGCGATCCTCACAAGAGTTGCTCACTAGATTCGTTGAATGAAAGGAAAACTACAAAAACAACAATCAAAAGGAATTTTAAAAGAAAAACTAGAAAAGGTAACAAAGAAAGACACACTCAAAATAAGTAGGCCAAACAAAGACAATACAAAACTAGGAAAAAAATTTCAATTGCACAAAAAAAAGGAATAACGTTATAGCACCACAAATAAACTTTCATAATTGTTAAATAAATTAGTGCAAATGGATTCTCTTATGAAGCACTTTTTTTACACAAGAAGCAGCTTAAAAGAAGCACGTCTGGGCTTCTTTAACTCTCTCTCTCTCTCTCTCTTTTAAAAATTCGCTACCCCTTTTCTTTTTCACACTAACACAAATGATTTTCGATTAATGCCCAATTGTGAATAGTAATAGTTCATTTTAGAATAAGGTATGTAGAATAATGTTGTTACAACAATAATATAAGTAGAATATAACGAAGCTGTAAATTGTGCAAAAGATAAAGAATGAAAAATAAAAGAGCGAAATGATAAAGAATGAGAAATAAATGAACAGAATGATAAAGAACGAGGAATAAAAGAATGGAATGATAAAGAACGAGGAATAAAAGAACGAAATGATAAAGAACGAGAAATAAAAGAACAGAATGATAAAGAACGAAAACAAAAGAAAAAAAAAGGCAGGAATTAAAGAACAGTACACACAAACACAAGAAATTGGCCAATTCTAAGATCCGAGCTCAAGATACCACATGATATAAACCAATATGTGGTTCATTATTTTACAGATCATCTTCGAAAAAGCTTTTTTGTTATAACTAATGAAAGATGCTCTTGGAAAGAAAAATGTGCACACCAAGTGTTTGACGAAGCGAAACAAAGATAAAGAAAATATGAAGAAAAGTGCAGCACAAAAATAACAAATTTAACACGAACAAAATGTTATTAATATTATTGTAAAAATCTTAATAATTGATGAAGTCAAATGATGAAATCAGATTAATTGACAAGAAATTTAAAAATATAATTTATTAAACAAAATACATGTGATTGAACATTTATTGATGACATTATAAGTCAATTCAATATAACATCATTATTATGTCATCATTTAACGTTATTACTTAACAAAAGATACTAAAACTAAAATATTTAAATCTTTTTAAAAAATAAAGCATAAAAAAATAGTCCACTTTTTAAGATTAAAAGAGTTTTATCACCTAAAATTTTTTAGCCTATTTTTTGAGACTAAAAGAATTTTATCACCTTTTACACAATTAATCGATAACAAACTATCATACAAAATAAATTTATCATCTTTTACAATAATAATCTTAAAAATTATATAAATAATTATTTATAATTAATTAACTTAATAATTTTTTCTACTATACATAAAAATTAAAATAATTTATAATTACATAACTATATAGAAAATACTTAATTATATTTTTTACTCCCAATTTTTTAATTTTTGACAAATATTACTCTTATAAATTAATTTAACACATTTATCCTCCATCAAATAATCTTATTAAAAAATTAATTTTGTTTTTGGACCATAATAATATAGACCTACATTTTGTCATTTTCAGAAACTAAATTTTAATATAACGTAACAATTTCCAGTTGTTCCTTTCCAAAATTTAAGATCATTAACTCACTCACTCCCTCTCTCTCTTCTGTCATACCCACACTCCCTTCGTTCCAAACTTCGAAACTTTCGGACACTCTCATGGCCCCGGAACCCGAATCGGAAACCGGGTTGGGTCCGAGCAAGAGGCTGGGCAGCATGAGCATCTCCGAGTTGATTTCCGAGTTGCGCGACTCGTTCCTGAGTCGCGACTTCGACCGAGTCGAGGAGGAACTGGTGGCGCGGGAAGCAAGGCTGAGGGCGGAGCTCGAGGGGAAGAATCGCGAAATCGGGTTCCTCAGAGACAATATAGCGTTGGAGAGGTTAGAGAAGATCAATGCAGAGTTGGAACTGAAGAGGCTCGGGGAAAAAGAAAAAGGGTGTAGTGAGAAGTTGGTGAGAAGTGATAACAATAATAATAGTGGGTTTGGTTTGGGTGGTGAGATTGTTGTCAAAAGTGAAAAGAAGTGCAAGGCTGATGAGGGTGTTGTTGAAGTGGAAGAAGGTGGAAAGGTTGGGGTTTTTTTGGGAGAGAAGGAGAGAGGGGTTGGTGGGTTGGAGAATTGGAAGGGGAAGAAAGTTGTTGGAACCAATGACTCTGTGCCTCTCAAGAGAAATGGTGGTGGTATTGGTGCTTCAGGTATGGAGTTTTTTTTATGCTTTTTTGTGGTTGTATTTTTTTTTTAATGTTTGTTGAACAATAAAAAACTGCTTAGCTTATTGTCCAAAGTCTCGCCGCTATGCAAAGTTAAGATGGGGAGATATTATATGCAATCTTAGCCTTGCATATACAAAAGACTGTTACCATATTGAAACTCATGACTAATAAGTCAACAAAACACAACTTTATTGCTGTGTCAGTACTCACCCTCAATGTTTGTTGAGAAAAAGGAAGAAAGAAATTTGAATTTTGTTTTTTGAAGTAAAAGGGTGATTATGATTTGATTAGGTTGTGCTAGGTATTGATGATATAGTACATTTTTTTGTTTTATTATGATTAATCGAGTTTAGGAGAAATATGGAGTGTGTGGTGATTTTTTTTTTTATCAAAAAATGTTAATGATTAGTTTGTTAGTTTTTTGTTAGCAATCGAACCTGCAACCTTTTCCTCCTTTCCTTTCTTCTTAACCATCCAACCAATCTTATATTTCCGTGTGTGGTGATTGTGTCAATGTGTGGGACAGAACTCTTATAGTAGGATGATTTGATGATAATTGAAAAGCTTCTGCTGAATTTTGTTGTTTTAAACTTATGTTGATTTGCTCAATAGGAGTAGAGCTTTTAACTCTCTCTTTCTATATATATTTCCCTATCTTAACTGGATTCAATAGAGTAAGTTTTTCCACACGTTCATGAAGTCAGTGCATAGTAACTTTTGGATGAAGATCAAACTGCTCAAATCTCAAATGTGTAGTTTAAGTCTGTTTTATCAGAATAAAATGAGTCGTTCGATCTATATCTGATGTTTCCTAGTTTCCAACAACGTGAATGTGTACAGGGAATCTAAATCTCTATTAGAACTGGATTCAATACAGTTTGCTAGTGTGTGTATGGAAAAGCACATGTTGTTGACTCATTAATAATTGCTTTTATGATTGAGGTTTTTGGGGTACATTGAGGGGGCAAAAACCTAGGCATCTTACTTGAATATGAAATGACTTTTCCTTTTCCTAAATGACATTACTAGGCACATCATTAACTTCTCTACATAACTCTATCAGTGCCATTTATCCTTTTGGTTAGGTTGCTGCATGTTCCAGCAATTGACCGGTTATCTTCAGTATGTCTTTTGTGAATTCTGATCCTAGTTACTGGTCATTTTAGTAATCACCTAATTAGTAGTTCATTCCTCTTGTTCCTATCCTTATACTGATCTTGCCCAATGAATATGATGAAACAAGGGTTCCTTATGTCAAAGAGGATTGTGCATATTTTCTCTTAGATGTTCAGCTCATGATTTGATTAGTGAAGTTGTGGTTATGCATATTCTATGAGATTTAAGAATCCTGATATCAAAACCTATAACTGTTATGGTTTTACTCAAGTCTGCTACCATTATTTTTCTGTTCTTGTAGAGAGCTTCCTTGTGTGTTTGTTGTGTAAAAAACAAAAGATTCTTTATGAAAACAAGTTTACTGGATTTCCTACCATATGTATATCTAAATTTGATGAAAGCATAGATCTTCAATTACTTAAAGAGCCAAGTGCGTGTATTGTGTAAAAAGCAAAAAGATTTCCAATATAAACAAGTTTATTGGATTCCTACCATATGTACATCTAAATTTGACAAAAACATAGATCTTTAATTACCGCCAAAGGCTGAATTTTCCATGAATGCTGGCATATTGTCTATGTTCTATTAGGGTTACAAAGTCTACTGCACTTCATTTCCCAAGCTATTGCTTAGATTATTTTGGTGGCAGATATACTATTGTGTAGGACTAACATTTGTCTTTCTCTTTAATGCCAGCAGGGGGGAAATTGGGAATGGAATCTGCAATTCTTATAGAAGACAGTGATGAAGATGAGTGTAATCCACTAGCAACGTTGAATAAAAAAGAGACTACTTCATCTACTACTACTATCAATAATAGCCATAAAAGTTCATCATCAGGAGCACCCCAGAAAAATCTTCTAACAGGACTGGCTGAAAACATTGGAAATATCAAAAGAAAGTTTGTTTCTTCGCGCGAATTGGATAGAAACATCAATGCCTTGAATGACGTTGATAGTGATTCTTCCTATTCTAGTGACAGTTCTAGTTCCTCTTCTGGACCATTTGATTTGGGTCCCCCTACAAGCAATAAGAAATTGAGAGCTGATGCAACCAGTCTTGGATTGAACTTTTCTCAAAGGTAAAGTGGCAAGACTGGACATAGATACAGGGAAAAGAAAATCCTTAGCACAGAAATTTTTGTTGTATGGATCATATAAAGAAACATCAGCTGGATATAGGAGGGTAAATTTTTTGGGTATATGTGGGTAAATTTCTTTGTAAATCGGTGCTCTATTGAATGGCGAGCCTTTTTGTTTATTGGTTATATTTCAGAGTTAATCATATACACCAACTTCTCATTTACTTAAAGGATGCATAGTTTGAACAAATCAAGGGTTGGTTCTTGTGGTAAGGGTTAAGTTCTGAGTGACAAATCATAGTTTGAATTTCTAAGACCTTAACATATGGAAGATATATATGTGAGAAATTAAGAGAGAAAGATACACATAAACTACACTTACCCTTATGCCAAGCATGTGATTAGTGTTTTTTTTTTTTTTTTTGGCCTCTATATTTAATTTTAGGGTCATTGTGTGAAAGTTAAAATTATCAAATAAATAATGATAAATTACACAACCTTTTGACTTTTCTCAACCAATTGTTTTAAGATTTCCCATCCACGCACCCCCTCCCCCCCCAAAAAAAAAAAAAATTTATTTCTTCCAACTTTGGTTAACTTTCAAGTAAAACACTTTCTTGAAACCCCTTTAATTTGGTCTTTGTTAAATTGGTAGTAATTATAAAATGTTTAATCGAGGGTGTAAAATAATTTTATATTTTTATTCAATCACAAATTATCATTGACATAATTTTTAAGTCAATGAATTTAGTATATATAAAAATTTTGTATTAAATGATAATGTATAACCTTTTTATTCCATAGTAAATCATATTCCTTCATTAATTTTATGTGCATGCATCAAACTATTACTAAATAGTTTTTCTTTATTGTTACCTACACTTTTATATTCATTTTTTTTATATACAATTTACATTCATTATATTGCATCAGCTGAATAAGGTTGCATGATCACCAAATTTTAATCAATTAGACTATCTTTACCTTTCTAGTTGGGTTATTATATATTATAAGAGAGGGAGAATCCATTTACTCAAAACTAATTTTTTTAAAATTATTAGTCATCTTTATCATTTATTTTTTGATATTTAATTAAATCTCAAGTAAATGAAAGTTGAGGATAACAAATAACTCAAAGAGTTATTTTTAGAATAAGTGGATTTCCTCATATTATAAATAGATACATATTAACATATCAAATGAACAGCAATAAAACGTGTGCACGTCATGGAACACCAAATTAACATTCTCCTTAGGTAATAAGAATTTTCAATTATGAATTATTTCCAAGCCAGCGGCAATTACATCACTTACCGTAACTACTCCATTATCTCCCTCAATAAGGTTACATTCACTATCGAATAATTTTCAGCTATTCCTAGTTACTACCTTCGAAATTTAAATTTGAGTAACATCGACTTTTTTTTATCGATAAATATTAATTATTAGTGTTATTAATTTTTATTAGCAGAAAGATTTAAATCCAAGATCTCTCCCTTTTCCTATTGAACCAACAATCAAGATGTGAATCGGATGCCAATACTGGCTGAACTTAAGAAAAAATTACTACATGGTTGGGACCGTAGTCGCAGCCAGTTTCCATGCATTATATATATATATATATATATATATATATATATATATATATATATAGATTATGAATTAACATACACGCCTTATACAAGGAGAGTTTGAATTTATGTTAGACAGCGCGTGGTCTATGGTGAGGAATTTGGTTCCAATAATTAAATAAGGAGAGTTTGCATATTATGAATCAAGAAAAAAATTAATTAGGGAGAAGTTTGTACTCTCTGATGAGTTTATTAATTTTTTAGCTCCATTTGGATTAGTCTTGGTCTAAGATTTCTTTCAAATATTGAGTTTAAGTTATATGTTAATAGGAGTTAAGGATAATTACGCAACTGAATGAAAAAAATAACAAAAGAAAATTAATATAATATATTTCAATTTTTTATATATAATTACGTTTTACATTTTTATTTACTAGAATGGAATGTCCTTTTTGTGAACAAAATAATCAAATTTGAATTTATCATGAGAAATATACTTTAATGCTAATTCAAAATAGAACTATATATTTTTCATTGTATATATCCTGCGATGTGCAGCACTTTTGTTATCTGTTTGTGAGATGAATTAGACCTCAGTTTGAAGCTATTCCATGAAAACACATACTGCTTTAGGCACACTTAACTTAAATCGAAATTAATTATTACCCGTTTTTGTTTTTATAATAGTTAACCTTTTTTGCAAGTTTAAGAACTTACCAAAAAGAAATACCACGATTTAATTGCTAACAGGGGCAACATTATTCAAGATCGCATCCCCATGACATCAATGCAACTTAAGTATTGATAACAAAGAAAAAGAAAAAACATTAGCAATACATTTTCAATACATTTTATACTATTGATCAAATTTTATGAGAGTTCCTTGGTCCATTCATTTGCAGGATGTCTTGACTGCTGGAACTGAAACATCATCAGCAGTTGTGGAATGGGCCATGTCAGAAATGGTGAAAAATCCAAAGGTGATGGAAAAAGCACAAGCTGAGGTGGGAAGTGTGTATAATAGAAAGGGTGTGGATGAAACTGACTTGGACAAATTGACATACTTAAAATGTGTCATCAAAGAAACAATGAAGCTACACCCTCCTACACCGTACCATTGTTGCTTCCTAGAGAAAGCAAAGAAAAATGGGAGATCAATGGATATGAAATTCCTGCTAGAACAAGCTAGGGTCGTCATCAATGCTTGGGGAGACCCTAAGGTTTTGTTTGGGAGAGGGATTTTAGAGGGGAAGGGAGGGAATGAAAAGGTTTAGGTGGTGACATCTTCTTGTTTGAGAGTTTTAATTTTTGAGGAGAAGGATTTGAGGATTTTTAAAACTCTTCTGAAATCCTCCAAAGCCTAAAAATTGTTGTTCCCCCAATTTGGGGGATTTTTAGAAGGAAAAGTAATTAAAATTACTATCCTACCCTAACTACAAATTAAAAAATATATTTTTACATTTAAATTATATAATTTTCACATTTAACATCTTATCAACTCTCAATTTCCCTCTCTTAATATATTTTTAACTCTCAAACAAGGAGGAAGAAACTTCCCTCATTTTCCTCCCTTTTCTTCCCTTCTCTTTCCCTTGAATCTCTTTCCTTCCCTTTCTCTCGTAACTCCCAAACAAAGCCTAAGTATTGGACTAATGCTGAGACATTTAAGCCAGAGAGGTTTTTGGATAGCTCAATAGATTACAAAGGCACAAATTGAGTTTATTCCATTTGGTGCTGGAAGGAGGATGTGTCCAGGCATTGCATTTGCCATAGCTGACATTGAGTTGCCACTTGCTCAGTTGCTTTACCATTTTGATTGGAAGCTGCCTAATGGAATCAAACTTGAAGAACTTGACATGAGTGAATCATTTGGGCTTACTGCAAGAAGAAAAAATGGACTATGCTTGATTCATATTATTCATCACCAGCTATTATAAATAGGTCACCTATTTAAGTATGCATGTCATGTGTTAACTATCCTAATTAAGTTATTTGATTAGTATATATGTAGTGCCACAATGAAAGTGGCTTGATTTACTTTACCTATAATACTTCTGGCTCCTAATGCTTATAGACATTAAGATTTATATGGTTTTTAACTATAAGGAGTAAGGAATCAAAATTTAATGATCGAGTAAAAAAGTATGAATCCATATCCAAAAGGATAAAGTGCAATGAAGACGCAAAATCAAAACTGGGTAAAATTATAAGGACTAGTTGTTTGTGTTAACCATTATTAGATTATGCTTCTTTGATTCTATTGTAAATGGAGAAATATTTTAGGTATGTGTCTCTAAAAGTTTTTTTTTTTTTTTTTTTTAAATCATGTGGCTATATTCAATTTACAAGGCTAAACTCAAAGACGATAAATTCGAGGAATGCCCCCATAGTGATAATGTTCAAAAGTAAATACTATCAGAAAAAAAAATATTGATTTGATTTTATTATGTTATGAAACAAGATTTTTAGCTATTTAGTTTCAACTCTCTCTGACTTGTATTAAGTATTGTTGTTATAGAGTGGTTAATAAGGGTTCAATTAATTACTTATCTCATTGTCCAGAGGTTTCTTGCTATAAAAAGATAAGGGGGAGGAATATTGTACGCAACCTTACTCTTTCATATGCAAATAGGCTGTTTCAGGACTCAAAACTATGACCAACAAGTTACCAAGATACAACTTTATCATTATATCAGGGCTCGTTAACAAGGGTTTAATTCAGGAAAAAAAAGGCAGAAAATAATTATTGATAAAATAATTCTACTATGGAAGTTATTAATTTGGTTGCAAAGTATTGCCTTGTGTTGCACTCAGATTATTAATTATTAGCGCTACCATAAAGCCAAGCTTATCTGTATAAAATTTGAGGTTGCGGTTATCAATTATGTCAAACCAGCAAAGATAACTCCTAAGAAACATGACAAACAAATATCGACCCTTAATACACTTAAAGTCTGAAGATGGGAAAGTTAACGACGTCGTAGTTTCTTCACTTGAAGTAGGTAGAGAGATTATAAAAGCACAGAATGCCATCTTTTCAAGCAAGCCTTTTCTTCTATCTGCTACAACTATTTACTATGATGCAACAAACATTACCTATTCACCAAATGGAAGCTATTGGCAATTAGGAAAAATATGATACACGTCGACTCAACCTATACCACTATAAAAAAATTGTCATTGAAAACCATTTTTTTAGTAGCTAAAGTGAGCAAATCAGTTGATAAACAAATTAGTGACAAATAATAATAACTTGCTAACCCATTGATCGCAAATATTTAACGATCAACATCTGGAGACCCATTTCAAAAGTCAAATTCAAAAATTGATTTTCACGTATTTCTTGACTAATTTAGCTATCAGTGTTAAAAATTGATTTAGAAATTGTTCTCTACACCAATTTTAGTGACTACTTCAACAACCCATTTTATCGACTGTTTGAAAGAATTGGTCGCTAAATTGGTCATTATTTTTTATTATAAGACAAAAATTAAAATAAATCCAATTTCATGAAATAGTATTTCCAAATACATTAAAATTTATGAACCTGCTAGACATCTATAACAAAATACACAAACACGCCAAATAAAAACATTTGAGAAGGTCAATATATGAATACATTAATATCCAAAGTACAGGACATTTGCCTTTAGACATAATCACATTAAAGGTAAATCAGCAGCAATGAGTCACTATGGTTCACTCAGTTACTCCCATCCTCATCTTGACTTTCGTCTATTGTAGATGGCTTGTTCATACTTTCCATCAATTCTCGGATCAATGCATTGTTATGCTCGGCAAGCTTCTCAATGTTTGCAACTCTACTTTGAAGCCTATCTCTTTCATTTCTAATTTCTTTCATTTTTTTTCTTAATTCATCAAAATCTTGCCTTTTTACCCACTCCATTGATGAAGATGAGCCATGATAGCAAGGCCTTCCTACCATTCCAAGCCCCTTCTTTCTAACTACAGCATGCCAGACATCTGACTCACTTGGTGGAGGATTTCCTTGCGCAAATGCACTTTTGGTCAATTGTTCCAATGTTCGTGCAAATTCCTCCTGCCATCACCAACATAATAAGCCTAATAAGTGCTTCATACCAAACCAAAATAGAATAAAGCAACACCACAAACAATTACATGATTATAAAGGTGATAGTTCATTACATTGACATGTTGCGATCTCCTATCCAGCTATAGGCGAGTATATGGGTCAGTTCAGTCCATTTTGATCTTCATTTAAATGGACTACACCGAGCTGACCCACATTAAATGGACCACATTTTTACCTACACTGCATCCAGCCCACTTATCTTACAGGCTAATGGACTGATTTGCTGGCCCAATAATAAAAAAATTGAAAATTGAAAACACTAGTCAAATTTTTGAAAAAATTATAAAAAAAAAAATTGAAATATCTCTATTTTTTTACATCAAGAAACTATAAATATTGAAATACTAAGAAAGAAATCAACGTATACTAATCAAATACCAAGTAATAATTATTCAAATACACTAATAAAACTATAAAATAATAAATATTATTCAAAAAAGTAATTGATTCACAGGCTAGTCCATTAACCTGCAGACTTAATCTGTTTAACAGGTTAAATGGATCAGGAAAAATAAGCTAATGTTTAAATGGACTGACAGTTTTGGTGTTCCTGACCCATTTGGTCTGTGGGTTCAACAAACCATCCATGGGCATACACCCATATACCCACCTGTATATCCACCCATGTGTTGTCCTTGAGTTGATGCTTGAGACGAAACAAGTCCAATGGAGTAGGAAGGGTGCCAGTCTCTTTACTCTAAAATAGAACAAAGAATACGAGTAAAGAACTTGTAGGTTTTAAAGTAAAACATCATTACACTAAATCATACAAGGTAAGCAATACAATAAATTGTATTAAATGACAACTTAACCATATTAGCTTGGGTGCTCTTCTTTTTTAATTCTTCAGATTTCCAATGCTCGCATAATCTCTCCCAAACATCATCTTTGACCCAATTTGGTTTATTCATTATGGTTCGAGCCTCATTTAGAATATTTTTCATCATTGCTGCACCTTGTATTTCAAAATTCTTTTTTGCCCAATCGTAATCCGGTGGACAAATAGAAAACTTTCTCTGTATATAGAAGAAAACAAATTAGCTAAAAGTAGACTAAATATATATACACAAATTAAACATCATAATCAACATATGGAACTTAACCAAAAACTCTCCGAGCCACAAGTCTCTTGTGCTAATTGGTATCTTCTTCCATGATGACCATGGATCGGTATAATGACTCTTGAGGATATCCCCAATCTCATTAGCAGCAGGGCGTGAAGGTAAGAATCTGCAAACATAACATGTAAATGGTCACAAGTGTAAAAAACAGAAATGTAATAAGAAACAAAATAGATCAAAATACCCTTGTCGACTAAGGTATATAATTGGCTTGCCATCATTGTTTTGTGTCTCTAATGCAACAAATGATCTAGGGGTATGTCCTGCATCTAAATTTGTTGGTTGTGAAGTACATGGTGAGTGTACCCCCTGTATAAAAGGTGGATCTCTCACATCAGATGTCCTAGCAAATGGATCGGTGGGACGAGATATAGCATGTGATGAAGCACATGGTGGAATTTGTGAAGTCATCGGCACTGGACGTGTAGTACGTTGTTCCGTTGGATGACCCTTAGAATCATTTCCTTTATTCCGATATTTCTCTGCCAGTGACATCTGCAATTAACAAAATGTGGACTATGTAGAGAACATAATTACAAAGATGAGAATTCATTATAAATTGAAAGCTTGCCATCTGAATAACAATAACAGTAAGAAGAAAGAAAAAAGAAAAGAAAAGGGACAAACAGTAAATGAATTACTGATGATTAGAACAAGATGAATTTATGCACACAAGACAGGTGCTGTAAGAAATAGGACCTTACCACAATCTTGGCATAAAAGCAGGGACTGCACCATTTAGACTCAAACCATAAAAAATTTACCCAATGTACCTCTATTTCTTAACTTCCTAATGGTAAAGATCTTGCATTGTGCTTGAATGAATGAATGTTATCCAGGAAAAAAAAAAGGAAAAAGAAAAAAAAAATCTTGTGTCATGAACCATGAAAAATTTACCCAATATACCTCTATTTCTTAAGTTCCTAATGGTAAAGATCTTGCTTTGTGCTTGAATGAATGAATGAATGTTATCCAGGGAAAAAAAAAGGAAAAAACCAAAAATAATTCTGTCATGAATAATAACCCAAAGGACCTAAAAGGATCACATAGCACATGGAATGATGGAAATTAATCCATACACCTTTCAGCAACCAAATTCATGCTGTAAATTACTATCTCATGTAATCTTGCAAAGCTATCTAGTTCCGCTGATATATTGCCTCCTATCAGATTTCATGTAAAAGAAAGATTTTAATAGCCTTGTAAGAAGACAAGATTGAGAATCAGATCCTAAAATGGGTACATTTCAGTAGTTCTGCATAAATATAGTTGTAACAGCTACAGCACCATAAAACTCATCATAACTGGGAAGGGTGAAGCTCCAAATCAATAAGATCCATTGAATGAAGAATAAAAGGCATTACCTGCTGCCTAACAAACTTTCTGTCAATAGCACTGCTCTTCTTTGGGAGCATATCAATGGTATGTCCTGCATCAGGATTTGTTAGTTGTGAAGTATGTGGTGAATGTATCCCTTGTATTGAAGGGGGAGGTATTACGTCAGATGTCCTAGCAAATGGATCAGTGGGACGAGATATTGCATGTGATGAAGCACAAGGTGGAATTTCAGAAGTCATCTGTCCTAAATGTCTAGTACGTTGTTTCATTGGATGACTATTAGAAGCTTTTCCTTTATTGTGATCTTTCTCTGCCAGTACCATCTGCAATTAACACAAAATTAACAACAGAGACTATGTCCAGAACATGAGTATAAAGGTGTGAGTTCATTATAAATTGCTTGATTGCCATTTTACTTTTACAGAATAATAAAAGCCAAATATATCCAACCATCTGAGCTTCCATCACCTAAAACCAACATAACCACTAACTGTCTTAATTAAACACCTATAACAGAAAGAAGAAGAAAAATTGTTTCAACAGAAAACAAACTGAAAAGCTGATATCTAGTTAGTTTGCTAATGAAGAGTTCATGGGGCTTTTAAATCCATCACCCCTACTTAAAAATCCAAAATCTCTATAATAGAATACAGAATAATACAGATAGATACACATGCAAGGCATTACACAAAACTGAAATTCAAACTAGACAGTAAAAAGAGGATAACAGTAATGAGAGTGATTAAAAAAAATATATACAAATTCAAGGTCATGATAACTGTGAATAGGGAAGCCCAAATGAATGAAGAATAATAAAAGGTATTCATTACCTGGCGCTTAGTTAACTTTCTGCTAGCAATAGTCTTCCTTCGAGCCATATCAAGTGTCAACTACTTCTTCTGCTTCTGAGAAATTACCGTCAAAATTTGGGAATCCACAACCTCACCACCGTTCTGCAAACCCTAACTGAAAAGAGTGAGGCAGAGTGACAGACGCCAATTTCTTCGCTCTAAGGATTTGCGTTAGGGATTTTAATGATTTGGGAACCAAAGCGACTTACTGTCTTTATTATTTTACGTTTACTTAGATATATTTTTTATTCTTAACAAATATTTGATTTTGTATTTATTTTTTAATAAATTTTTGTTTGAAATGAGTCTTTAATAAAATAATAATTTTATTTTGATCTTTAGTACTTGTTTTTAATTCCTAATAAAATAGTAAAATTTGTATTTGTTTTATAAGGACTCGATACAAAATAAAATTTTATTAAAAATAAATACAAAAATTGAATATTTATTAAAAATTAAAAACATATTTAAGTTTTTTATTTGTAATGAGAGTATATATTTCAATATCTTTTTAATGATCGAAATTTAGCGACTGCTGGAATTTCAGTCACTGAATTTGGTAAATGACCAATTGGTAAGAATTGATGGTAAGAAACAAAATAAAATGAAATGAAGTAACGTGATACTATTCTCATGTTGGTGAAGGAAATCTTGACATAGAGTGGATGAAAATAAAAAAGAGAAAAAAAAGTAAGGATAAAAATAAGCCATCTTTTTTCCTTTGACATTTAGTGAAATATGACAAAATAATAAAATTTGTGACATTTTTTGTAAATTGAGAAGCAAAATGTGTTTGAGAAAATTTGTGAGATTGAATAATTATAGGAAGAAAAAGTACAATTAAGCCGGTATAAAAACATATGATGTCAATTTCTGTGCAAACATCAATGATTAGTTTTTTTTTTTTCCTAATCTACTGTAACTACTATAAAAAATTATTTGCAATATAGGATTAATGTAAACAAGTGTTTTACTAAAGTTTGCTTGATAATCAAATTGAAAATAAAA